>JBBPTZ010000135.1:0-40215 GCA_038094315.1 Phylloporus cf. tubipes
CCTACCCCTATGCCCTCATGTACTTAAGCCGTCGCGTTCCGTTCGGTTCGTCAGTCAATACTGAGAGGATTTACGCCTGTCAGTACCCCGACTCTTCTACCTTGAGACGTCTCGCCTATTACGGTAGACAGCCGCTTCAGAGCAACCAGCCAAGTACGACGGATCTTCCAAGGGGGTGCAAAAATAAAAGATACATATATGGATACTGGTTTGTTGTCGCGCACGCAGGTATAGAACCTTCAATAAATGCAGTAGTATCCCCCCAACACTGGACACCCGCACCTTGGCACGCACCACCGACACGCTGTACAATGAAACAATAACGGGTACACTTACAATGCACCGACTTCGTATGCGGGACGGGTGCGAGCGGTGCTATCGAGGCTGCTCCTCCACACCGTCAATACAGTTGGCGTGTACGATGTGTCTGCAAAGGAACAAAAGTAAGAGGTCCCGCGGTGTAGCGGCTCAGCACAAAGAAAACAAGGAACTTTAGCTGGAGTGACGTCAGTCGATCGTGAAATCCGCTGGCAGGGAAACGAAGAACCACCAAAATCTGGAGCTGGAAGTCGTGAAGGATCTTGATGAGGGCTTCCTTGGGACCTAGGATCTCGAAACGGATCAACCGTGTTGAGTCTATCTCGGCACCGACATTTTCGAGTAATACCATGGATGAACGCTACGAAAATGCCTCTTAGCGAAACGCGGGGTCGAATGAAGCCTAACGTACTCGGTCGCGTTTCGGCATACTTGAGGAGATCTTCCCAAAGATCATCATCGTTCTATTCTTTGGAAATTTCGACGGCCTAGAAAGAGAACCGTCAAATAAATAGCACTTGGGTACCTTTACGTGCTTGCTGCACGTTACCGATGCGTTCAATGACACAAAGTAAGCGTCAATGCCCTTTTGTTCCCATCCGACCAAGAAGAAAGAAGTTTACATTGCCAAATATACATTACGAGAAGTCAATTGCGTCTGTACGAAGATTACAAGGCCAAACACGAAAACTGTAGGTTCATGGAAAAGACGCAGTTGTCTCTGTAATAAGCTTCTTGTATCACGATGATGAACCGCCTAATCCCCCAGGTAACGCCATGTTCTCACAGAGTTGGGCACAGAAGGGGGACGAAAGACAGTATGAGGTTGGGATGCCCGACTGGGCTAATTGTCTTCTTGAGTTGAAGCCCTAACGCGCTTCGAAGAGCTCGCAGGCGGGTTACCAAGATGTCGCTTGGTCAAAGTAGTGTCACGAACTGGCTGAGACCTGAAGACCACCCCATGCGTATCAAGGACCGAAGTTTGAATACCAGCTTGCGAGAGGAGGAGCTTGCTGTACCTGTCACGACCCTCCTTGATTTCGCGTGCTGTCGGATGGTCTTCCCTAGAAGGGATGGCTTCGCGAATGTCATGGAGGATTTCAACAAATTTCGCTGCAGTGATGCGCCTGGATGGAGGACCAGTGACTAACTCATTAGTGACCGGGTCTTGATAGCAAATCTGCCGGAAGTACGAAGCAAGCTCCATCATACCCTTCACAAAGGCTTGACCACTCTTGCCGTCGGTCCAGTAGCTAGTCATACAGGTTTGAAACGGGACTTCAGGGATGGAGCGCTTCCACTCGCAGATCTCTGCTCGGCTGCATGGATGGAGGCCTGGTGTGGCCCATGCAGGCACGCCATCGAGGTTTGCATCGGGTACAAGAGGTTTGCGAACGTTGCCCGAAAAGGGCATGTCGATTGTACTGGTACCCTTGTACCATTCTCGGTGGTGGTTAAAAGGCCCCTCTGTGTTGACGGCAACAACCCAAATGACCCAAAACATGGACTCCAAATCATGGTGCATGCCGTGAACCCTGTTCGGATCAAGTTCGTCTTGGTCCGAAAGGAGTTCCCAAGAAGTGAAGGGGAAAGTGCCCTGAAGACGAAATGTCTGGTGGTGAACAGGTTGCGTTTAACCCCAGAATGATAATACCGACCGTCATCTCGCCCTGTTGTTGTAATTTGGCCCTCCGAGGGGCTTGGTCTTTACCGTAACCCCAATCTCCCAACATTCCACCTCGTTTCATGTATCCCCGTCTCGGCCAGTCTGGTACCACGCTCACAGGCTCGAGATCTTCGACGACCATAAGAATGTTTGTATCACTAACGTCACATTGCAAGACCTGCTTGCGCATGCCATTGAAGAGACCTGGAGTAAATCATGAGCATAATGTCTCCGGGAAATGTGGAATATGCCTTCCTGCTGCGGCGCCCATCATCACAGTCAGAAATTCACGACGACAGGAGAACCAAGTAATTGGAGCCCCCACAGTTTCATACACAATGCGGATGTGTATTCGAGAGCACCTTACCAGCGTTGTGGTAAACCGGCGGAGAATGTTGTCTGTTGAGTCCTGGGTCTTCGTCTCTTCAGACTTCTCCTTCCAATCAGGGTTGATGCAGGACACATTTTCGCTTGCAAGGATCTTCGGAATGCCGGGAAGGTTCTTCTTGGTGTCCCAGCGCGCAACCTGTTGGTGTCCACCTTCGTAAATTTTGAACTTGTCCTGTTCCCCAAATATTGCTTTCTCTTCTTCGCCAGCAAATGGGAGTGGTTTTCGTTCGATGAGCAACTTATGTATGTCGATATCTGAGGTAAGGCTTGCCTCCATCCAGCAATCCTTGAGAACGACCCATTGCCCTTGGCATGGATTTTGTGGACATTCGGAGAGAGATCGAGTAACCTTGCAAAGCCACACTTTGGTCGACTTGGTTTGCGAAGACAAGGAAATGAAAATTGGATGGTCCGTTACTTCAAGTGTGAGCTGTTGCATATACAGCGACATTTTCCTTGTTTCGTCACGAAAAAAGTAGTTTTCATCTTTTCCGTTCCATGCTGGAGAGCAGGATGTAAGGCCGAGTATGATTAGCAGAAAACGCTGGGGGAAACGATTGATGTCCAAAGCGCCAGAAATGACAGTAAGGCCGATGAAGAAGCGGCGTGGTAACTGCACAGCACTAATCCATCCTGCGATTTCATGCACTTGGTGGGTTGCATTCTTGCGAAGTGAGCCAGAGTCCGAATATTTAACCTCACAAATAGCCTCCATGGCACGGAAGTTAACCCGCTCCACATCTTTGTGGTCAGTGGGCACAAGGACAACATCGGGCTTTCGTGACTTCTCTGCCAGAATTTCCGAATGCACACGCCAGGAATATGGGACGGTTGTAGAGACGCCTCCATTACGGTAACCTGCTTTTGCCATCTGGAATTACCTTTGATAAGTGAGGTTGAACACATACCAGCCAACCACCTACTTGATTGAACAAGTCTGCTATTGCCATTTCATCTGTATTGCCTTCAAAAACCCATCTTCTCTCCATTGCAGAATATATTCCTTCATGAATGAGAATCTTGAGGATTTTTCCAAGTGCATCCTTCGGTTCCTGTGATTTCTTCATAAAAACACGGGAAAGTGAATGCACAGGGAAGAAATCTAAGGTGCTAATAGTCTCAGCTTTATTGAGATAAGGGGATGCCATTTGCAACTTTGTATGAGGGTCCACAAGTGTGTGAGGGAGAGGCTCATCTGTAGGAACATCAAATCCCATGTAAGAATTGACCTATATAAGATAAAATACGTGGACCTGGGTGAGGATGAATTCACATACATTTAACACTGGGTTACGCAGGCAATGGTTGGCAGGCTGGGGCATCAGGGTATATGGCTGACGCCAATGAGATGCGTACACCTAAGTTGATTTACTTATGTAAGTGCGCAGAATGGGTATAGAAACAGTAAATGCAATCCCGGAATGAGATACGACTACGCCAACGTCCCGTCGCCCCTCCGATGACACACTGGACACCCTTCCCGCACCTTTGCACGCACTACCGACGCGCTGTACAATGAAACAACTCAGCGCGACCAACGCCACAAGATAAATGGGTACACCCACAATGCAATCTTCGCGCTGACTTCATGCGCGGGTCGGGCCCGAGCGCTGCCATCGAGGCTGCTCTCCATATATCGCGGGAGGTCCTCCACGCCGTCGATACAGTTGGCGTGTACGACGTGTCTGCAAAGGAACAGAAGTAAGAGGTCCTGCGGTGAACGCTGTAGCGGCTCGGCACAAAGAAGACAAGGGACTTTAGCTGGAACGACAACGTCAGTGAATCGTGAAATCCGCTGGCAGGGAAACGACGGACCACCAAAGAAAAAGCCAGCGTTCTGGCCCCTTTGTCGTATGCTCGCAAGACCTGCAGAGTCGAAATCGAGGATCGCTTGGCAGCCTTCTAGCAGTGATATCTGCAGCTGGAAGTCGTGAAGGATCTTGATGAGGGCTTCCTTGAGACCTGGGATTTCGAGTCCATTCTTGATCCGACGGATCAACCGTATTGGGTCTATCTCGGCACCGACGTTTTCAAGCAATCCACGAATGAACACTACGAAAATGCCTCTCAGCGAAACACGGGGTCAAACGGAAGCCTAACGTACTCGGTCGCGTTTCTGCATACTTGAGGAGATCCTCCCAGAGATCGTCATCGTTCTGTTCTTTGGCAAACTCGATGGCCTAGAAAGATTACTGTCAAATAAATAGCACTTGAATACTTTGACTGCTTGCCTGCTGTACGTCACCGATACGCTCGATAATAAGCGTTAATGCCTTCTTATTATTACCCATCCGACCAAGAAGAAAGACCATCTCGGGAACCAAGTCACGACTTCTGCATATATTATACGCCTATTGGGTGTCGGCGGTCTTGTGTTACGCTGATGCAGAACATGCTTACCCCTTCAAGGTTGTAGTAGCTACTCGCTCTTAGATGTTCAATCAACCTTGACGTCGCATATTCGGCAAAAAGAGTCACTTGAAGATCCGCAAAATCAGATGCTAGTTGTTGGTCTTTCTTGAATAGCGCGTCGAGATAGTGGAACAAGTACACCGGTCGAGGGCGTAATTGTTGCACGACACGTCCAACCTATCGATAACTAGGTTAAAAATGGCAAAGTAACTGGGGTGACACTACGTGCCGGTATCGAGTGCGTATGATCCACAAGTAACGTGATGGCTTCGCTTTGGCTCAAAGCACTTTCGTGGCCCTCTTGCTTACGCTTTTCGTTAAGTTCTTGATCAAATTCAACGAGAAGGAGCGCTTGGTCTTGGACGTCAGTGAACAGGTTGTGCTCTCTGATAAGCTCAAAGACATGCGGTCTCCGTAGTCGCAAAAAGAAAGGCAGAGCCTTGCCGTATTGCCGGTTTGCGGTATACCTGGGGAGTCAAAATCAATGAAGGATAAATGTACCCGCAAACGTTCTCACAAATCGGCAAGGCACTCCATCAATAGGGTGGTGTCCGAACTCAGTGGCTCCGTGGAAGACGACGAAGATGGCGCCCTATCCAATTCCGACTGGATTGCGACGATGACTGCGGAGATGTCGTATATAGAGTTCGGCCATTCCCTAATCATCCGAAGCAAAGCCTGCGGCGACAACGATGAATGCCATGAAGTGAAACATCTAGCCGTGCATGCTGACCAGCTTATCGTTGCTCAAAAAATGCCCAAGTATCATCTCGTAGACCAAGTGCCCAAGCTGCGGCGCGGCTGTCGGGACATACGAAATAATGGCCTGAATACCTAAATCAACGATCCTCGGAATCATGGCGAGTGATTTACCTGCAGCTGGTATCTTTGTGCAAACACGAATATCCACTCTTCCCACGTCTGAACATTCTGGCCACAAACTTTTGGACACAATCGAGCTGCCTTGACAAAATCGCCTGTTCCCAAATAGAAATGGGTAGGATATCGTCAAGAAAGGAAGAATGACGGACCTTCGCCAATGAGATGGTTGATGTAACGAGCACCAATTTGAATGGGATCTATCCTGGAATCGGGCGTTTCTGAACTACGCTCAGCCTCTCCGAGCCTCTCCACTTCATCTAGTGCCTCTTCATATCGCTTGTGTTCGACAAGCCAGGCGATGTGGTCCCTGCGATCCCTCGGGCGAACGAGAACGATATCTTTTGGACTGATAACAACGTAGCACCGCTCACTGTCGGCGCTCACCGGGCTAGCTTCAGCTAGAAGGTAATCGTTACAGCCCCATGACTGGTAATTGGTGACGCTGAGGGCATCGGCGGTAAGTTCTTCACCAGACCTTGATATGATGCGCAATTCCGGACGCTCCGCGGTCTTTCGTGCCTGACGAGCACGATCATCCGTCATCTCGTCGCCATATGTGTCTGGAGGTTCGTACGCAAGGATCATGAACGAGGTTAATAGAGTAGCAGAGGGAGTAGTGCCATTCTCTGGAGGTAAGTGTTGCGGGGCCATCGGATGAGGGAGGATACCAGAAATCATGCAATCCAACTGAAATGCAGCTGTGACCTCAACAATCCAGGGCGGAAGTTTGGGGCCACTCGAAGGGCGCGAGCGTATCCGCGCAACCTTGATGTGGTCAGCCCAGGCAATGAGTAACGTGGAATCATCCTGCCAGTACAGTGTGCACTTGAATAAATCAGCTCGTGGACTATCGGGCGGTCTGTCGATGAAGGTGATCCGCGATTGGGATTGCGTATCATATATCTTGACTCCCTGGGGTATGTAACAGGCGTCAGAGGAAGGGTGGAAGGGTGGCAAAGAACGCACGAGATCGTTTGCCCACGCAATGAAATGCTCTCTCCATCGTATATGCCATATAGGACCCTCTCCAGAGTGGAGAACCGTCTCCTTATGGCCAAGCCAACCCTTCTCGCGTAGAACCAGTGTACCTGCCATCCCCCCGCACACAAACGAGCGAGACGTCCTCTTGGCGAAGTGAGGTTCGAGGGAAACGGTACGTATTGGTCGTTTCATGTCAAAGACGTAAGATTCGGTCGTAGACAGCGAGTGCACCACGACCTGCCCTGTTAACTGACCAATCAGTGAGCTCGAGTCTGACGACAATGAACTTCTCACCATCAATCGATGCAGTTGCGACAAAATCTGCGGTGCTGTCCATTTCTATGTCGCTCACTGAAGCTTGATGCGGTTTAAAAGACTTGATACGCTCCCCAGCTAGATTGAAAACGTGCACAATGCCACCATGTGTTCCGAGAGCCTGAAACAAAAACCTCCATCAACACGATCTAACGTTTACGGGAGACATACCAGACACTTGTTGGAAACGGCAAGAGCAGAAGCCGAGTCCCTCTTGAGTAGATCATGGACAGCACCGCCCATTCTCTCATATTTGAGGGTTGGTTCTCCTTCTTCTTCCTCCCCCTCTTCGTCTTCGTCTTCGTCTTCCTCCTCCTCATCTCCCACCTCATCTTCGTTCTCTTCGTCCTCGCCGTCCTCGTCCTCGTCGTCATGACCCTCCACCACATCCAACGACTCTTCTTTGGTATCGTCATCTCCACCTTCCGACCCCCCTTCATCATCTCCTTCGCTTTCATCTACTTCACTCTCCTGTCTTGCGTTTCCATTTCCGTTGGTTCCAATGGACTTCGCAAGGTCATTCGGAGGGGCACGTGAGTCGTCTAGCTTCTCTGAGACTACCTGCGGCGAACGCCCAGTGGAGGACTCCTCTGGACTGATAACCACGGCAGGCATTTCTGAAGTCTGATGAGAGCGCGATTAGCAAGACGAGGAGGGCATGTAATAGGATTGTCACAAGCTCGCCTTCGGGTCTTGGCTTGATGCCGTTATGGTGTTTGGTGTTGTTGAGGCCACTACCGGCGTCCATCATCCTTGGAATCTTTCAAGTTGTGGACCATCGTCTCTTCGTTCCACTTGTGCCTATACTCGACTGTGTTTCCACAAATTCAATGAGAATGGGTCTACCAGGTCTAAGCGCCATTCAATTCCAACGAAGCCAGTAAGAACAATCCTCATTTCTAACTTGAACTACATGACAAAGTCGACATGAAAGCAATCAACCGATCTATGCAGGAAACTAAGATCCAAAACGAAGTTCGGTCTGAAGTCTGGTCAGCATTATCCGCATCCGTTTTGAACCTTCCCTCACCTGCTGAAGAACCTCATTGACTAGAGATGAGATTTCGAGTCGCGCTAACGCAATAGTATCTGCCAAAGTGAGATCGCATCCTATGCAGTCCGAAGACGGACAAATATCGATGTCGTTACTCCCGGGGTCTTTCAACACCATCTCTCTAATATTTTCCAGGTACCGTACCACCCAACGTCTCAGGCAGTGTTGCGAGATACCGTCGCTTTTGGAGTCCATGGAATTACAGGACGTGTTGCAGGTGTAGACGTCCCTGACAATTTCCATATTTGCCAACTTCTGTTCCGCTGCTTGGCGGTAATTGTAGCGGTACAGATCCAGGTTGTGGTACGCGATCCCTGAGCCTTGGTAGTCGAGCAGCCCACTCTCCGTCAGGTCCGGGATCATACAGTCCATGAACTCCAGATCAATGCACCCCTTGGCTGCGGCTCTTGCGACGGCCTCCCAACCCATCCGACAGGCCACAAAGTAAGTGTGAAGCGGGAGCGACTTGGCATAGTTTTCCTGCACATACGCTGCAATCTTGGCGAGTGTGGTGGGCATATCATATTTGGAGGCGGCGGTAGCAACCTTGAACGCGTCCAATACGCCCCCGAGAGAGGGGATTTCAGTATTTGGGTAGATGAAGCGGAGCAGGGTGTCGAGAGTGACACTGTCCTCTGGAACGTCGACCGAGCAAGTGGCCGACCCGTCATTAGAGGGAGGGGGGAACGTGCCTCGGAAAAACGACGAGGAGAGAGCGAGGATGACGCGGTACACTCGAAAGTCGACGTGGTCGGATGTACGGAGTATAACGTCGGCATTGACGTCGTCGAAGGGGGATTTGACAGTGGCGATTGGAGGTGGACCTTCATGGTCGGACATGGTTCGGTGAGGGTTCGAATAAAGATACGGATTTGAGGCCAGCCGTTTAGGAGCAACTATGTATGAGGCACGTGTCGTGATTATCCTGCGCAGTGCGCCTCATCGACGTCATAGGCCCTATTTTGTTTGGGAACTCAGATTTGTTCCTTGGCCACATTTGCGGAGCTCTTTGACGTGAAATGTGTAACGGAAAATCAACAACCCTGGCAGAGAAACTTCGGAGTTGCGTTTGCTGGTATGGAAGGGCTAATTCTGTTTGATTCGTGGTCAACCGTTCACTAGATAAATGGTATCTGTACACCCCACGGCCAAAGTGGAACCTCTGAATGTCGGAAGTCACTACTCGTAGCAACTATTAAGCCTCAAGCCTGCCTCAATTCGTCAGTGGCGTAAGCGTTTCATTATCTCGTTGCAAATACGTTCTCCTAGATATTTATGAGAACCTTGACGCCTTTGGATTCAGGTTGACATGTAAGCAAGAAACAACAGTGATCAGTAAGCGTTCAGTAATACGGGAGGTCATTTCCCTCCGCGAATCTGTCTTACTAATTTGGAAAGCTTCATTAAACACCCCGACCTCACCTGTCTGACCCAATGATCCCGCGTGTTTTGAACGTCAGTTTTCTGACTGGTTTCGTGTTTCAGGATTTATTGCCTACCCTCCTAGCATCATTGTTTCCCCGAATGTCTCCTATCCAGCCAAGCGGCTTCTAACCTCGACGCTTATCATCGATCCACTCTCTGATTTCGTTTCTGACTGGAGCCACGCTGGAACCCATGTCTTCGTCCCACCATGCAGGAGCCCCAATGGCAGAGATCAGATACGAGAATAGTGCAGCCCGTAAGAACATTCGCTCTTGCGGCGAATTGCTTTCGACAACTATTGCAGTTGCGGTCGTTACCATCGTTGTATACGACTACAGTAAGTGCCAGCTACCACTCAATCGCGCACTCTCACCAGAGTCTGCCGTCAGTCATCGCTTTTCCAAACGAGGTACTTGGGATTGTCTGACTCACATCCTTTCGCTCAAGGTCACCACAGATAGACTATATCTGGGTTGGGTAGCCAACTTGAGTGGGTTTATGTCGGCCCTGAAGTCATATATCCCAGAATCGTCCCTGGACGTCGGTGACTGTGTTGTTTTTTGTTGTCCGTATTTTACTATGGGACAAGTCCACACCCACGCTGACCCATTTTCAACCTTCAAGGTTCGTTATGTAGGGTGCATGTATGCCATGTAAGTCGAATCCTAAACGAAGGCTGAGAATGTGGCAGGCACTAAAAGTCGGCCGTTCGTACAAGTATTGGCATGCTCTGTACGTACCAGAACAGGCCACCACCGACGTACGCCACTCACACTTTTTGTGAAAGATGGGAGCACTTTCATTCCCGGTCCTAAGTCGGTATGTTCTCATATCTTGGAGCATTCCACGGCTGACGAGTACGACGATGATAGCTGTACGTATCTATGAAGCTTCTGATATGGTGTTGATCTCATTTGGCTAGGTGTAAGCAACCCGTTTATACTCAAGTTGCCCGAATCAATCACGAATCAAAGGCACCGTGCTCCTCCTTGCATGCCACTGGGGATTTGTCCTATTCGTCGCCGCCGTCGAGTGTACGTGACCATCTGCTGTGACACTTGCTATGATGAATTGTGTCTAAAGTGGTAATGCTCTTGCGTGCATATGCAATATACCGAGCATTCAAGATGATTCTTTCCTTACTTCTCTTATTTTATGTGCCTACGATCATCCTTCTTGCCATTTCCGCGGGATACTACGACAGGTGCGTTGACTGCTTTATTGAAAAAAAGCTGCCCTTACTCTCCTTTCAGTGAGCAATCCCCGCATACTTGGACACTCATTCTGCGACACGATATATAACACACGACCTTGCGTTGCCAATCTAGAGCTTCCTGTACGTCCAGCTCGCGAACGCTCATGATGAACCGAGGGCTGAGGATGCACAGAGCGATGTTGGCGAACACGCTCATGTTGTTGCCCCACAGCCGCATAGACGGTGATAACTCATTCCAACGCTGAGCATCAAATTCCTCTCGATAGGTCATGCTAAATGCCAAATGATGAAACAAGCGGGGACGATGAGACGTTCACAAAGAAATATAGGACGTTCTCTTTGACGAGCAGGTTGATGTATCGGTTGGGTAGCAGTTGCTTCGTCGTCTTGTATGCGTCAAACACTTTGATAAAAAAAAATGGATGAGGAAGAGAAAACATGATAACAGAAAGAATCAGTCGCGGAATGGTCGCATATAAAACGAGCGGAGTCGGTCGGGATCGACACTGGGTTTGGCTTGTCGATGCGCGGCGGGGACACTGCGTCGATGAGGTTTGAAGATGAGGAGGCGATGGTGGAAATGCAGGACCACGAGGACACAGGTGGACTATCGAGCTTGATCCCCGCTTGGGTTGGTCAACGGTCAAACCTGAATCAGCTTGACAGATTTCACACTGATAAGGGGAACGACACGGACTTGTTTCACGACTCATTACATGTTCGCGTCTTGGACGGCGCAGATTGATGTTACGTTCTCACTTTTGGGGTAGGAGCTATTCCAAATTTAGAGAGAAGGAAACAAGCGTACATAACGCGAGCGCGACATAAAATACATTTCACTTTTTCTCCTTGTTTTAACCTTGTTACACCTTGGTCGTCATGGTCGCTCGAGTTCAACGTCCTGCCCCAGCATTCACGGCGACGGCCGTCGTAGACGGACTGTTCAAAGACGTGTCTCTTCAAGACTACCTCGGGAAATGGTAGGTCAAAGGCGTTTTCAGCAGGTGACTTTGGCTTCTACTTTTTTTCTTCTTCTTCCAGGGTGGTCCTTTTCTTTTACCCCATGTAAGTCCCTCCGAATGACCGTCGAAACAAGCTGAACGTCGATACAGGGACTTTACGTTCGTCTGCCCCACCGAGATTCTCGCCTTCAACGATGCCCTTCCCCGGTTCAAAGAACTGGACGCAGTCGTCCTCGGTAAGCCCGCGCGCGTCCCAACGCACGTACCAACGATGAGGCGGTCCGCTCACCTCTTGAACAGGCGTCTCGACCGACTCGCAGTACTCGCACTTTGCGTGGGCCCATCAACCCAGGAAACAAGGCGGACTCGGACCCGACCTCAAACTCCCTCTGATCGCCGACCGCAACATGCAGATTGCGCGCGCGTACGACGTGCTCATCGAGGACGCGGGGATCTCTCTCCGGGGCCTCTTCATCATCGATCCCAAGGGTATCGTCCGGTGAGCCCCCCCTTTTTTTTTGGTACCGTGCGCGTCGTGCGCTCATTCCGAGTCAACGTCGGCGTCTAGGCAGATCACGGTGAACGACTTGCCAGTCGGTCGGTCGGTCGACGAGACGGTGCGTCTGTTGCAGGCGTTTCAGTTTACGGTGCGTATGCATGCATGGGGTTTTTGTTGCGTGTGTGCGTGCGTGGGTCGTTGATACGTGATCCGACAGGAGAAGCATGGAGAGGTTTGCCCTGCTGGATGGACGGAAGGCGACAAGACGATCAAGGCTGACCCTCAGGGATCGCTGGAGTACTTTGCCACGGCGAGCGGGGACGTCGAGATGCAGAACGGCACCTCAAAGAAGCGGGCACGCAAGGACTAGACCCTGAGCATACCCTCGTCCGTTTAGAGGACGGGCATGACGTTATATCCTCGATCTGCTGGAGAATATATAAATGCCGCGCTGGTTTAATAGAATTGCAACTTGATTCAACCGTCCGAGTCCGAAACTCAAGCACCCGTTAGTAGCAATCATAAACCAAACCGTGGTAGTTGCACGAACCCAAAACGGTCCGTAACCCCATGTATATATTACTGTACATCGCAAAAAGAAAAACACAACGAACGCAAAACCAAGCAAACGGTACACGATGCAGCAACACGATCGCCAAAATGACAGAAAGCCCACCCAATGCAAGGAGAGAGAAAAACGCAAAAAGGGTAAAAAGACTAACGCTTCCTCGCGCTCCCCCAACTCTCATCGCTCCCCACCTCACTCTCGCCTTCCTGCCCAAGATCGAACACGAGGACTTCGCTCCCCTCACTCCCGTCCCCATCTTCAGAGCTAGTCCTTCTACGCTCAAGGTCGAGGAACGGGTTGTGCGCCGCATCCCGCACGGGGCCCGCGTGGCTCAGCGTCACGGGCGACACACCCCAATCACTCTCCTCGCTCGCGACCGACAGAAACTCGTCCCCCTCCGACTCGGAAGCCGTACGGCTCACTGGCATCGGGGATAAAAACGACGCAAAAGAGGGCGCCGAGGACGTGGCCGAGTGACCCGAGGATCGCGATCGCGATATCAGACCGGGACTCAACGACGCGTTCGAGGGCAACTGGAGCACAGGCGGGCTGGGGCGTGTCTGGGGTGCAGAGTCGGGGTCGTGGTGCACTACGACTGGAACATCTGAACCGCCACTGCGGGGCGACGAAGGTGCTGAAATGATACCGATGGAAGATGCAGGCGGGGAAATGATCACGGGAGGTGTGGGTGGCGCTGGGTACCGTTCTGATAGAGACGAAATGACCGATTCGTTCGTTCCGGGGCCCGCATTGGCCAGCGTGAATGTAGATACAGAGGCACGATGGTCTTCCTTGTCGCTGTCGCCGTCGTCGGAGCCTCCCATGACCACTTCATTCGCAAGTCCGCTGGGTTTCCTCAGCACTCCGGAATTACCAAGTATTCGGGACGAGTTCAGGGAATTGGCCCTCGAAAGGAGTGTGCCTCTTGACCCAGCAGTAGACCCAGAATCAGATGAAGATCCCATCACCCTCGTGATTGGGGAAAACGGCCTCTCTCCGTACATTTCCGCACTTGAACGCGGCGTGTCCGGAAGGAGGGGGCCGAACGGAGAATCATCAGCGACGACTTGGTACGTTGGCGTGAATGGCAGGGGATGTGGAGCAGCCTCGGTTGTGGGAAAACGGCGGTCCGTGCTGGGAATTTCAAGTGGGGAAGGGGACGTAACGTCAAGATGGCGGCTACTATCGGTGGCGATTGGGCGGGGCGTCGGAGCAGCGGAGCCAGAGGGTTCCGTCCCCGGAGATATCACTGGTATCTCACGGACAGGGGAGTGCGGGGCCACGAATAGTGTTCTATCTCCTTGTGTTGTCGTCGACTGAGACTCGGACCGGAGGCGATGAGTTGGCGTGTGAGGCAGTGACACGGTACTTTGCGTGATTGGGGTGGAAACGTTCGAGATCACGTGTGTAGATGCAAGTGGGGTGTGCGTCAGAGATGTAAATGACTGATGGCCAGGGATGAACATGCGAGGCAGTGAGGATGGCAATGTCGGTACTCACTTCGTCTAGAGTTGTACTCATGCTATCGAAACCATCGAATTTATCCATGGATCGTCTCGTTCGTCGCCTCTTGACGCCGTCCCTTTCCTGGCTTCGAAGTACTTCGTTCCGCCATTCATCCACCTCTCGCGAGACGAGCGCCTCTAGCTCGAATCCATCATCTACAGAGAAATTGTGAGGGCCAGACGGTCTATCACTGCCACGCTGATCTCCCTGGGGATCGTCGTCGTGATTTGACGAAACAGAGGAAGAGTGTGAAGTGCGACGATGAGACGTCCTGACAGGAACGGCGCTCGCCCGTCTGTTGCGCGCTGCACGCCTTCGCTCGAGAAAGTTTTCTGCCCATGCTTCAAAAGTAGGGGCTAAATGCGGTTCGTAAACAAACTAGAGCAAGGCGTGTAAGTACACGTGTTTCGTCGTGGCGAACATGAGCATACCTCCTTGAATGCAAACACCGCTGCTGCACTTACGACGGCCGCAACGACGTATACAGCTACTGGCGGGGACATGGCAGCGAGAATAAACGGGCGTCGTGCGCAGCACCTTGATGTGGAGCACACAATGAACGAATGCTCCAATAAATGTTTTATAAAACTACCTAGCAAGACAAGGAAGTGATGGTTGTCTCACAACTGAGGCGGGTTGGATGATCAGACGATGGATCGCAGTGTTGAAGGTCGGTTCAAGGTTGGCACGAGCCTTTCCGCAATTGATCATCACCCCTTTTTTACGCAGGCGTCCCGGGAATACCCGCATTCGGCTCCAGACCCGACTTTGTGAATTCACCTCCCACCAAACTACCTCAACAGCAAAGCTACCATCGTGACTAATCTCCGTCGAAACAGGCCGTATGACCGGACCACGAATGGTGCATCGCCAATGATATTTGGACAACAGCATAACCTGCAAATGTTACAACTTGCACCGTGAGTGGTTGGCATTGCACCTGAAACAGTCAGCAGTCCGAGAACAAGTATTTCTTATGTGGGTAGTGCCGTGTCGATTGGAACTACCGTATGTATGCATACGCAACGCCATCAGCACATGTGCTCATGCTAACATGCATTCCGGGCACTCACCAAGCACTCCTCGTCTCGAAACGTTTTCTGAATGGGCCACACCAGCGGCTCCCAAACCTGCGTGTTAGTTCAATACATACACGCCGGCGAGCAATTCCATTCTTTCACCCCTTTCCGCTGTTTGTAAGTTGTAACGCCTTACCATGCGGCGGCTCCCACACGTTTCCTAGAGAGAATGGAAGTCGAAAACCACGCTGCAACCATATTCTATGCGTGAATTTGGTCACCTCGTAGACTTGGATCGGGGCTGCGATACCGCCGTTGCTGTAGCACACGGGCTCGGAAAATGGAGAAAACTGTCTCCGGACAAGGAATATGGGTGCCAAACGTATTGTCCGGGGTCCTGTTAGATGGAGGGATCGGCTGAGAGCACTGAATCGGAATTTTCAAGCCCCGCGCAGTCTGCTGTAGCGCCGCGCCGAGGATTCCCGATCAAGTTGGCCGCTGGAATCTTTCGCTGACTCGCTGTGCCTCGACCACGAGTTTGATAGATCGTGCGTTGACTCAAACCCATATGGCCGACGGTGTTATCGATGTTGGTCGCGTCGCCTTCGTTCATATCACGTGATGTACGAATATCCTCCGCGAAACGTTGTCGATCGAAGACGCGAGTTTTTCAAGTTCGAGTACTGGATCTCCTTTCCGCTCAGTACATCCATTATCGCCTCCCCTGCGGCGTCCGCCACACCCTCGATTTTATATCTTGGTTGCCATGTATCTCCTTCCGTCACTGGACGTCTCCTTTGCTTAATTGGACGTTTCATACCTTCCCGGAGCTTTATTACTTGTGATCTCGGTCATGACTTGCGGGTCGTGATCTGGAGTTGCAGTCCCCTTGGGCTTGGGCGGTCCCTGTTTCCAAAGGAACCTCGCACCTCGCAGTTCCGAAAATCGATCAAGGAACTCGGTGCCTTGCTTGAGAGCGGCGCTTCATTAGCGCGCCTTTTTGGGAGGACTGTTGGATGGGTCGCCGGTCAGCATTCCTATGGCGATTTGACGCATTCTATTCTGATTTACCCTAGACGAATTCCGTTTCAAATATAGATAATCTAGGAATGCAAGCGAACTGGAGCGCCCCCACACTGCCATGTGGACGGATGGGTACCTCTTCTCTGCAAAAAGGGGGTGAGACAGTTCCTGTGTGGATTTCGCCCGTCAGGGCCAGTCTCGCTGACTTCGACGATAGGTCATTACGAATCCTTTTGGAGTAGGGTGGTATTTCATAAAGGGTAACCGGGAGCGGCGTCAAGTGAAATACCATCTACACTATTCGCAGTGCTAGTCGGTGCAGGGTGGACGATAAAGTCACCGGATGTCACGGCTCAGCGGCTGTATGTCTTTTGGGATAGAGCGACATCCCCATCGAGAAAGACGATCAGCTTTTGTGCCGCCGGGATGACGTCCGCTCCATCGTTCGGCGGGTGGAATCCTGCTTGTGACTGTTGTTATGATATGTTTTTGTCACACCTCCGAGGAGATGCATATAAAGGTCGGTCCGCGCCTTCCCTTGGCTTCATCGACGGCTGCCTCCCCTCCTTCACCCACCCACCACCGTTCTTGATTTATATCATCGCTATGGATTCGACAAGAACTTTTCCCGCCCACTCCCTCTCTTGGATACCCCACAACCTCGCAATCGTCTTGGCTTCGCTCCTCATTTTCTATGCCGTCGTCCGCGCGATATACCAACTCTTCTTTTCTCCCCTCTGTGCGATACCCGGCCCCTGGTACGCCGCCGTGTCCGATCTCTGGATGACTACGCACGTTCTCCGCCTCCAACAATGCAAGACCAATCATCGCCTTTTTGAGGAATACGGCCCAGTTGTGCGTGTCGGTCCCAACAAGGTGATATTCAAGGACATCACGTCGATGCGAAGCGTCTACTCTATCCACAAGTTTGACAAGAGCAAGTTCTACAAGAGTTTTCTTACGTTGGTTGCTCGTTCCCTTCCCTTTGCTCTAGCTGACAATCCCTTTATAGGAACGAGAACAACCACGCGTAATTACATTGCTCTTAATCATGGCGTACATGTACTTATTTGATTTCAGAATGACCACGCTCGATCATATCGGCCATTCGGTGCGACGGAAGGGGTATGCCCAGCACTATACTCCGGCGAACCTGTCTCTGTTCCAGGTAGAAGCGCGCGACCATGCCTTGGAACTCGTTGCCGTAAGTGGCAGTTGATTTCCTTCCTCCCCCGTCTCAATATGAATTAGGCTCTCGAGCATATCGGCGGCAAATGCCCCCTGGACTGTCTCGCGCTATTCCGCCACTTCATGGTTGATGTCATCATTTCATCCTCTCACGGCTATCGCCAAGGCGCGCTCAGCAAATGGATCCTCGGTGGGAGGGATCCGATTGCGACTGCGATATCCGACTTTCCAAAGAGAGGGATTGTCGTAAGTTTGGTCTATGGGGTCCGTGGTATGTGTTGATTGCGTGCTCTTAGCGAAGTACTATGCCGTGCTGTTTGTGGAACTTGGTTTGCCGTATCCCCAACCAACGATGGCGCAAGATTTGCGACTCGGATAGGATCATTGGCGAGGTCTGTCTCCTTCTCGTTGAATCGTCGCCTCTAGTCCTGATCCACAGAATTGTCTAGTTTGTCGGCGCCCGCGTGTACGAGATGCGCGCCAAAGAAGGCATGGGAACGTCAGATTCGGAGAGAACTACACTGCTGCAACGCCTCCTTGAATACAAGTATTCGCCCCAACAGCAAATGCCAGACCACGACATTATTTCGGAAATGATGGGTCACATGTTCGTTCCACCTTTAATGCTACGTCCATAACAGTGGGTCTAACCACCGTTTTCAGGATCGCAGGCTCCGATACCACGTCCAATTCCCTCTCATACTTTCTCTGGGAATTGACTCGCAGACCGGACATTATGAGCAAGTTACAAGCCGAGCTGGACCAAGCCATGCCCGATTCCCATGCTATCCCCGACTTGACTGTTCTCCAGAAACTCCCGTACTTGAACGCGTTTATCAAGGAAGGTAGCGTACCTTCTTTGCTATACCAAATGCGTATGGAGCTTAGTTTTGTGTAGGCCTCCGATTGTACACGGCAGTACCCAGCGACTTGGAGCGCGTCGTCCCGTCTAAAAATGGCGGTTTGGATGAGTCGTTTGATTTGATGGGTTATGCCTTGCCCCCAGGAACGGTAGTCGCTACGCAGAGCTGGTCGATGCACCGCGATCCCTCTATCTTTTCCTCCCCAGATAGTTTTATCCCAGAACGATGGCTACAAGGACCAGACGCCACTGAGAAGATGGCGCAGTACTTGATACCATTCGGGACAGGGAGTCGCCTCTGTGGGGGGATGAACTTGGCTTACATGATGCTGAGAATCACTGTCGCAGCATTGATTAGGAACTTCAACATCGTAGCCCCTCCTGAAACCAAT
The DNA here is from genome assembly GCA_038094315.1 of Phylloporus cf. tubipes. Taxonomy (NCBI): domain Eukaryota; kingdom Fungi; phylum Basidiomycota; class Agaricomycetes; order Boletales; family Boletaceae; genus Phylloporus; species Phylloporus cf. tubipes. The sequence continues at coordinate 18,679 of JBBPTZ010000135.1, forward strand.
GAGACGAGTATGGAGATTAAGGACGCCTTTGTGAGTTGTCCTTGGCAGTTCGTGGCCCCGTATTTAGGAAACTCTTCACCTAGGTTGTCTTCCCAGCTGCCATGGAATGCAAACTTGCCTTTCACCCTCGTAACTAGTTCGGGTCTGCGCGTCCACCCGTACCCATCCTACACCTACGCCCTCTATGAACATGTTATATCGTCTTCCCTTCTCTCCCCTCTCCCTGGAACATTAGGCACTCTATAATCGCATAATAGCTCGCTGATGTACCACGTCGCTGAGCACGTTTTCGCTGTCTCCGTATGTTTTTGTGACGACGACTGTATACCCTGTTGGCAGGACCAAACGTGTAACCGTATTCGAACTAGATATTAGAGTGGGCAACTTTTGTGGCACGAGCAAGCCGGGTGACTGGAGCACACGAAGTAGTGTTGGATTACTTCCCCCGGTACCTTGAGACCGGAATGATGCCGAGTTACGCGAAACTGCATGCGGCTTGCTCACGAATGGCGAATGATGCACGATGAACCCCGCTCTTTCTCGCTTCCCTGACCAACCTCTGATTTACGAAGAAAGAAACAGCAGCAACCATCACTAAGAAACCCCGTCGCGGCCTGATGTCTTTCTCAGATGCAACGGAAAAAAAAGTCGAACACTACGACGAGGAACTGCACCAACCTGCTCCGGACCCGGGTATCAAGAATGAAACGAAACGGGCCATGCAGAGTCGACATCTGATGATGATTGGTGAGCAACGGTCGCGCTTCTGCCTATTCTTACAGAAGGCCCGTTTAGCCATCGGCGGAACCATCGGGACGGGCATCTTTTTGAGCGCTGGTTCGGTGAGCAGGACGGTCCTAGTTGTGCAATTTGCACCCATTCCTCTATCCAAAGGCTATTGCACTCGCCGGTCCTGCAAGCGCGCTGCTTTCCTACGTCGTCGTCGGCATCTTCGTCTATACCGTCGTTATTACGCTGTAAGTCGTTTTTTGCATCATTCGGGAGGCGATCACGTATACGTCCGTGTAGAGGCGAAATGGCGTCCATGTTTCCTGTTTCTGGCGCGTTCTCGGTGTTTGGGAGCCGATTCGTGTCCCCCGCTCTCGGATTTACGCTGGGTAACGTCGTGTCATTCGGATGTGGGAGAGCTCTCGAACGCTGACTCGCTTGGTGCGACAGGTTGGAACTATTGGTTGCAGTGGTGCGTGACGTACTGGATCGTCGTGTCGTATGCAACTCATGTCGTTGCAGGAGCCTGTCGATACGTGAGTGCATGTATGCTGGTGGAAGGGAGATCCTTATTCTTTTGATGTCCATCAGCGAGCGAGTTGACGGCGGCCGCGATCATATTACAAGTAAATGTCTCCGTCACCGCCGTGAACAGGGGTGCGGTATGCTGACAGAACAAACGCCACACCGTCTAGTTTTGGGCCCCCCAAGTGCAGCCATGGCAATGGGCCCTCGTGATTATCGCGCCTATATTCCTGATGCAGCTAATACACGTCCGAGTGTACGGTACGATCCATGCGCGGTTTTTCTTGGGGGGGGAGCGCGATTAACGCTTTCGATCAGGCGAATCGGAATATTGGTTTGCGGCCATCAAAGTCGTGATGATCATCCTTTTCATCATCGTCGGCCTCGTTTACGACTGGGGCGGTATCAAAGGCCACCCAGGTCCCGTACGTGGTGACCCCGCGTTCGCGATCGGCCGCGTCCCTCACGCCTCGTTTATTCAGGGGCTTTCCAACTTCCAAAACGGACAGGCGTTCGTCGGCGGATTCGCCAACTTTGCGCAGACGTTTGTGTATGCGTTCTACTCTTTTGGAGGGGTGGAACTCGTCGCCGTCGCTGCCGGCGAGTCGGCGCGTCCATGGAAAGCCGTGCCGCGTGCTGTGAGGGCGACGTTTTTCCGAATCGTGCTGTTTTACATCCTTGCGATCCTGACCATCGGGTTGTGCATCAACTGGCAGGATCCGACTCTCCTGACCGCAGCATTCGGTGAGGCTTTCTTTTCGAGTCCGTTTGGTCGTTGACATGCCTGATACTGTATGGAGACTCGGACGTGGCAGCCTCTCCGCTGACGGTGGTTTTCCAACGTGCGGGCTTTGGAGCCGCCGTACATGTCATCAATGCCGTCCTGCTTACTGCCGTCCTGTCTGCGACGAACGCCGCGTTTTATGGAAGTTCTCGAATGTTATTCGCGTTGGCTAGGACAGGTCAAGCACCCCGCATCTTTGGGCAGGTAAACAAGCGCGGTGTACCTGTCCCCGCACTGTTGTAAGTCTCTCCGCCTACACTCGCACCACGTATTCATGACTTTGTATGTTTGGCAGCATGTCCCTCGCCATGTCGTGCCTCGCTTTTCTGACGACGATATGGGGTCAGGGCGTCGTCTTCACGTGGTTGATCAATCTGACGGGTATATCGGCGTTGTTGGTGTGGGGCTCCATCGGGCTAATCTCGCTCCGCTTTCGCGCGGCGTGGAAAGCGCAGGGACGACCCCTCGATGATTTGCCTTATACGCAGCCCTTGTTCCCGGTGCTCCCCATCGGCGTCGTCGTCCTCGCGACGCTCATGTTCATCGCGGAGGGGTACTCGGCGGTCAAGGTACAACCGTTCAGCGCGAGGGTACGTCTGTTCGCGTCGCGTATATAGTAGTACCTTTGCGTTCTCACACGCGCTTTTTTTGTTGTTGGTCCGGCAGAACGTCGTCGCCAAGTACATCGGCGTGGTATTGTACGTCGTGTCGTACGTGGGCTACGTCGCGTATGAATGGCTGAGGCTCGGGCGGCGGCACCATCTCGTGCCGCTCTTGGAAGTGGATTTGGACACGGATGCGGTGTGGAAGGCGGGGGATGCGGCGCGTTATCGGAAAGAGGACGAGACGAGCAAGGTTGGGCGGTCTTGGTGGGTGAATGTAGGGCGGCGGGTGGCGTCGTGGTGATGGGTCGCAAGTTGGATGGGGATGGTATATGTGATACCCCCTGTGTTCGTTTGATGCGTCGTCGTCTACTAGGACTGAACTATGTCCATGCGTGTGCCAGATGTGTCGGGTTGTTCTTTGAAGAAGATCGTCTCATGGAGACTCTCTTTTTACTCACCGTCTCCAAGCAACTCGAGGTGCGCATGGTGCAAAGACGCGTCCTTGGGCAACACCTATAGGGACCGCGAAGTCGATCTCACGACGTCGCACATCTCGACGACCACGAGACACGTACCCAGTTGGGGTAACGTTGGGACGCGCCACGCACGCATTGCCATGCCGCCCGCAGCCGTAACCGCAACCGCAGCGACGTCCCCCCCTCGCCGACAGAACCTGACGCAATCAGATACCAACCATCTATTCCATTTGGGGGGAAAACCACGTGTGTGAAAACGATGACAGAGTCATGGAGGAACAACCTACGAACCCAAAGGCGTTGTATTGGCATATCTCGAGGCTGTGTACTGTATAGTTTTGAATGGTGTGAGTATGTGCGTGGCGGATCGCGTCGAGGTCTCCCTACCGGACAGGTCCAGAAAAAGACGACAAAAGGGGTAACGCGGTGACGACAAAAACGCCAATGGCACATTGGATATTCCCGTGTCAGGCCCTTCCAAGTCTTCCTTGCCCCCTTGAGGTCACTGTACCCTCCAAAGGCTACGCTTCATAGAGTTTTTTTTGACGTCATGACATAAAACCTGTCAAAAGACGTGGAGACAAGGTACAGCCTCGATAGTAACAAGCACACGGTTCTTGGGATATCGTCCTTGGGGCTTTTTGGGGGAAAAAACAGAGGGAGAGGGGCGCACGAATCCGCACCGTCGCGAGGGCCCGAGCTCGACGTAGCTTGAAATAGCACGCCAAATGAAAGGCGCATTCATGCGTCATTAATCATTCTTCCAGGGTGACATCCGACGGTGCACCGGTGATCGATCCGGATCACGCGTTTGGTTCCGCTTCCGCGACTCGTATCTATCATATGTACGACCGTCTCCCCCCCCCTGAAAAAGACCCACCAGCTAGTCTTTGCCACGTGAAAAAGCGTTGTCGCACCTGCGCCTTCCGCGACGTCCCCATCGGGCGTGTGCGACGACCGAGCACCCTCGGGGTACCCCCCTCCGCGACCCGGCGCCACGACACATGGACAAGTCCCAGGAAAAAAGGCCCGTCGGTGGCGGTCACGTCGACAAGTGCGAGCGTCGCGGGCACCGACGACGTGGGTGGGTGGACAGCGTGCGACGCGTGTGATTCAGGGGTCATAGCGCACATGATGATGATCCTTGTCATGTCATGGTCCGAGTTGTGCTGTCGAGTACTAGTGTCGCGAAAAACTTGGCGATACTCGGGACCGGAACTGTTCCACAATCAACAAGCACCCACAATGAATCCCTCTCTCCGTGATCGCACTGGTCAGTAGCCACCGACGGTCAGAATCGGTCAGGACCAGTAAAGGAGTTACAAATCACATCGTTCGTTGGCTGTGTAACGACCCGAAATCTAAGCGCGTGTGAATACATGTAAATCGAATAACTCAACATCCAAACAGCACCCAAAAACAACAACACGACATTCCCACCTACTCCGATCGCAACGAAGCATACATGTACGCAGGCGATCCCTGGATACGCACCGGCCTGACTGGCCCACCACCACCACCACCGTTCGCAGCTACTGAATCCACAAGGGAATCGTTGCTCGCCAGATACGCAGGATCGTTGTACAAACTCGGATCGTAGCGAGAATACGGTCGCGACTGCTGAGATGTCAACGAGGCATTCGACGGTCTCCTGGATACCCGGGAACCACCGTCTGCACTGCCCGTCGATTGAATTGGCTTTGCCTTGGGCGCAGGCGTCATCCCAGCAGTGGCGCTGAGGCTATCGCGCCTCCGACGGCTCTCCGACGTAACCGAGGAGTTACTCCCTACGGTCCCAGGATAGGGATTTGCATTGTATGTAGCGGACCGAGATACAGGAGGCGCCGGATACGTGACACCGGCAGGTACCGGTGACGCTGCATAAAATGGTATGGGGCTCCTCGATCGATGTGACTCTCTGTCAGACGAAGTCCTATGTGGAGCGTATGGCTGGGACGGAACAGCACCGCCCGTGCTTTGAGGAATAACCGGGGCACGAGAAGAACCATTGCCGGTTGGCGATGGGACGAAACCCGGAGGAACTTGGCCGTCAGGAGGAACAGCATAGATCTGCCCTGCCAAGTCTTGAGTCGCTGAGTAATTCGGGATAACCGGAGAAACGCGACCACTAGGCCCTGAAGGCGCAGGAACCGGTAACGGATGGTGCGCGTGATCGGGACTTAACAAGCCATTGGGAGGGTTTCCACGTCCCCTCGATGGAGCATCGGACGAAGGCCCTGACTGCCAAATACAGGTGACGTTAGTCTATCCAAAAAAGGACAAGATGAAGTAGTTACCGGAGGCTCAATGTTGATCTCAGGGACGGAACTATCTGACGAGAGTGGTCGACGTTGATCTCTGTGTTCACTCCGCGCCTCAGAGCGACCCTGACGCTCAGAGGTCGTCCGTCTGTGTCGGGAATCCGACGGCTGTAAGACTCTGGGAGGGGATAGCGGTGTTGGTACTGTGACATGAGGAGGGCGATGCCTTGGAGGACCGTCGCGATGTTGCTGAGAATGTGACTAGAGTCAAGACAAACGGAGTAATCAAGTCAGTCGTGAGGGAGTCAACGCGCTAGCCACGTACACTGACAGTCTGCCGTCTCCATTCTTCGGGCTCTGAGGGGTTAGAATATCGCAATTCATCTGCAAATCGCTGTTTAGCTTTCTTGTCCCGACGGAGCGTTTCGTTGCTCCTCGTTTCTGGGAATGGGACTTGGCCTGCCTGGGAGGTGGATGCAGCGGTTCGCGAGTAATCTGACATGCGTTCCGACCGCATGCTTGCATCCTCGTGAATCACGCTCAAACCCTGGGGACGATCTCGGTGCCTGACACCAGCCGGTAAACCGACAATGTCGAGTTGAGAAATAGTAGACGCGGCAGATTGCTGCACAGAGGCCACCGATTCATCGGGAGAACCCCGACGGGGAGGAGGATAGTTGTCATAGATGTAGTCACGATTCCTGCCTCTCTCCGAGCCGTGCCCCAATGTTTGTTGAGAAGGCGTCGGAGAAGGTATGTTGCGCTGCATTTCGTGAGGAGGTGGAAGACTAATGTTTTGGTGAGAATCCGCAGTTGGTATGAAGTTGTCTGGAGGAATGTGGACTTCAGAACGGCGGGCATTCGGTGGCGAATTCTGGATGGAAATGGGCCTGCTGTACGATGGCTCGGTAGGAGGACCTGACCATGGTTGAGATGCCGACTGTGGACGGGACGTCTGGCTGGTGATTATCGGCACAAAGGGCATACCGTTAGGAAGCATTCGCGGCTCCATCATCGTCGGATTAGCAGGGACCAACGGGTCGGGCACCCGCCTCGGGGTTCTCCTGCTGGCATTGTCAAAGGAATCTCGCCTGCTGCGAGAGCTGTGACGCTGATTTTCAAGCGACGAATTGATTGGAGTTTCCAGGCGGTGCACCTCGGGAGCGGTGCTCGGAACGGAGGGTGGTGGGATTGGCGTGGGCTCCTCCAGGACTTCGATTTCTTCCGGTTCGTCACGGTCCTCGAGCAATCTATCCACCACTGCGGTCGCAACCTCTCGCACGTCGTCACGTCGATCTTCGATTTCCGCATCATATGCCTCCCTATAACCCATTCTCCTACCCCGACGAACGCCCTCTTCGAAACCCAATCGACGACCCTCCTCTCGAGCGAATTCTATCAACCGCTCCTCGTTCAGCTTCCGGGCTTTTGAACGCGCAGAGACAGCCGCAGCCTCCGCTTCGTCGCGCTGTGCCTCGATAGCCTTTAGAACGTCCTGTGCACGAAGAATCTCCTTTTGCGCATTGTCCAACTGCATCTTGTACAGCTTCAACTCCTCCTGCGCACGTACAGCCTGTTGCTGGGCAACGACTCGTGCTTCGTTGATAGCCCGGGCGCGTTGTATCGTCTCGTCGATACGCGCTTCAGCGGAGTCGGCGCGTTTCGTTTCGTGGTCGAGCCGATCAAATGCGGTGTATAGGATTTTGCGCGTCTGTTTGGATTCGTATTCCTCGCTGACGAGCATTTCCAGTAGGTCTCGTGGAGACGCGGTGGAATGCGCTCGTTCGCGCTCGCGGCGGAATCGAACGCCGGGACCGCGAGGTATTCGTCGCGGTAAGTCGTCCTCGAAGGGAGGCGGCGAGAGAAGCGCTGACCGGGGAGACAGCGAGCCTTGGTCAGAGTCCGATGTACTGTCTCTGGAACGTCTCGTTTAGCGATTGATTTGGTGAGAGCATGTAGACCGCCGACGTACAGCTGAGCCGGCCATGGCTGCGGCATAGACATTGTACTGGGAAAAGTGTGAGCTGGAATCGCGGTGTAGAGATTTCAGTATACCTTGGTAATAAATGAAACGGGATACAGCTATAACACAGGCAGTGGATACAGACAAGGGTATCGCAGGACCATTCACAGATGCTGAGAAGGATAGAACCGCACTAGGACCTAGTCTCAGACAACAAGCACATGACGTGGGAGATCACGTGAGTATATACCAGATATAGAGTGTGTGACATTGCTGACTCATGTCACGCTGTATATGTGTTCTGAGCCACCCAAACCTTAATTTTCTATATCATCTCTGAATCCAACGACAGGAGAGTAAAGGCATGAGGTATGGTAAACGACGTCTTTCCGCACTTGTTCTGATGCGCGCACAGCGGAAGTAAGCTCTCAGTGTCAAGCGTGCGGGGCTCCGTTAAAGAGCTTCTTGCTGCCGCCAACGACGAGAAAAAACGCAACTTTGTGGAGACGATCGAGCTCCAAATCGGCCTCAAGAACTACGACCCCCAGCGAGACAAACGTTTCTCTGGCACTGTAAAGTACACATCACCCCACTTCATCCTCTCGTTCAGGGCTGATCCTGTGATTGCAGATTACCGAACATTCCTCGCCCTCGCATGTCTATTTGCATTCTCGCCGACGCAGCCGACATTGACCGTGCCAAGCAAATCGAACTCGAATACATGTCCGTCGATGACTTGAAAAAGTACGGGATCCGATCGCATAGGACGGAACATATGATGACCTCTTTACGCAGGCTCAACAAGAACAAGAAGCTTGTCAAGAAGCTTGCCAAAAAGTATGACGCTTTCTTGGCTTCCGAAGCCCTCATCAAACAGATCCCTCGTCTCCTTGGTCCTGGTCTCTCCAAGGGTATGCGTCGTACTAGTCGGATTCGTGAGTGCTAGCTAACATGTCCGTTCTGCAGCTGGAAAGTTCCCAACTCCCGTTTCCCACTCCGAGGACCTGACAAACAAGCTCGTTGAAGTCCGCTCGACTATCAAATTCCAGCTCAAAAAGGTGCTCTGCTTGGGCGTCGCCGTTGGACATGTCGAGATGACAGACGACCAAGTGTTGGCAAACGTCATGCTGAGTACGTCGATGCTGAGTTGACCGACTGGTTTGGCATTCACGCAGGCACTGTAGGTATCAACTTTTTGGTTTCGTTGCTCAAGAAGAACTGGCAAAACGTCAAGTCGCTGCACATCAAGAGCACGATGGGCAAACCTATTCGCATATTCTAGTCACGCATCGCGAGCAAGACAAGGGACAGATCTGCGGGGTGGGATTCCGAAATCGAGCGCCAACGTCTGGTATCATAATGCAAAACATGAAGCCCCGCACGCTTGGACCAACGGCTTTGGAGTAGGGAAGCCGATTGGGAGCTGATATGATGCCATGATGTTAGGTTCTCGTTTCGTTTCGCTGCTCCAACTTATCTACTCATTCCCATGTACTTGACAAGAATGCCTTGATGACATGTGTGTGTATACCATGTTGCCAGCAGGCGTGAGTTAAGCTTCCGTACCCATTCCCACCGGAAGATTCAGAGATCCAGTTTATCGCAATCGCCTTACAGAATCTCACTAGGCCACACTTGGTGGTGAGGTCACTTGCCAACACAGCCCGGGCCGCAACAAAGTTTCCTGTTGCTATTCTTCAATCAGAGCGAACCATGCTGTACCCGTCCGGGATGAGCGCGCAACATTGTTTACAAGTATATATATAACAAAGGACTCACCTTTTGAAATTCAAACAGACGAGGGAAAATTAAGATCCTGCCAACGCCTCCTTGTCTCAGAACAGCGATGTCAACCAAGGTTCGAGAGCGACGACGCACGCATCAAAAACGGGGCACAAGGGATTTATTTCCCAAATGCTAACCTCGGGAGAGAAAAAAAAAAGGAAAAGCTTCCGGTGCCAAACTTTCTGTCAATACCTAATCACGTTTGGCTTGATTTTATATATACTGTATATGTATTTTTCAGGACATAGAGCGCAGGAATTTTTTTGGTATACCGTAACCGCCCTGTCTTTTTTTTTCCGACCGTGCTCTAGTCTGGTAGGTGATGAACGTGGCAGTACGAACTGCCACTTTTACGAGGACTTTGACGATACGCACTAGCTTGACTTCCACGACATGGACGGATCGTTTCGCGCAATCACGCCGCGGAGAATGAGAACGGCGGCCGGCGGGAGGCGGGCATCCACACTGGCACTGCAACTCAAAGGACAAGTACTGGCATCTAGATCCGTCGTTGTCGTCATTTTTCTTTCGAATCTGCATCGATTGCATTCGCTTGCCTTTTTTTTATTTATTTGTTCTCTCCTTTGACAGTCTGAGGGCGCGTCATGTATTTATCGTCAGGTACACGGACAAGTTGCATTGCAGCTCGCGTGTTGTCACAGAGCACGGCCGCCAGCGTCTACCCAATGCATTTCCCGAAGCTTGCCATTTTAGAGTGGCGTGGCGGTCGGTCGCGGTTATCCGAACCGTGTTCCTAAGCGAGGGGGGCGAGGGGGTACTTGCGCCTCGCCGGAGCCAAGCAGGCACGAATATGCATTTTATGCATACCGTATGACGCCGGTTCGCCCTTGGACTGGTCCAGACCTCCAAAATTGGGTGGACGTCGCGTTCGGCCTATTTCGGTTTTTCTACGTGCAAAGTATGCAGCCGGACGTTCGGCGCGTGAGAGAGGGTTCGTTGCACGCGTGCGTTTGATTATCTTCTCAGGCTCTCCCCTCTCTCACTGTGGATGTCCACATGTCGGCATATTGTGGATTTTCCTCGTAGAAACATCCATAATACGCGCTTGCCGCCACTGTCACTCAGACTTCCCGACGCAACCGTTACAGATGATATGACCGAGTCGGAATCGGCGGTCCTTGGCCAAAACGAAAGAACCCCCCCAAACCTCGGTGCCGTGAACGGTCCCGTCAAAAAGGACAAAACGACACGAACAATCAACCCAAGCGGTTCATGGCGGGAAATGGTAACAACGTGATCGCTTTTGACGACGCTTCCGGATCGTGTCCATGTTTTTTTTGCCGAGACGCGTTTCTCATCCAAACGTTTGCCTTTTGATGGCCTGTGAGTTTTTTTTTTTCCGGACGTGTCTTTTGATGCGGCTGATACATATTCTCTGACGCAGAAAAAAGGTTTTTTTGCGCTGCTGGCGTGGTGTTGTTCCCGCCTGTAGAGGCGCTGGCATCGTCCATGGGGATATATTGTCGAGTGTGACGCATTGGCTCGTAACAGCGTCGTCAGCGCCATTCGGATGACCCATGCAACATGATTAATGCACGGTGCCGTATCCCGCTGGTCGTGAGCACGTGCCGCAGTCACTTTTCCAATTCAAGCGTAGCTGGGTTACATTGTGAGGGCGCACGACTATTCTGGACCGCTTCCCTCAAGAGGAAACATGGGGCCAACAGGACGGCATGGGTACCTAGTAGCTCCGAGACCTCAAGGTAAGCGTGTATTGTAACCATCGTTTCAGCATCGGCGGGGGACCAGGCACTTCGGAGTCGTACACACACACGTCCAAGGTAACGTACGTAGGTTTTAACTCCTTCAGGGTTGGAGTGATCTCGTGCTGGCATCGTCGCAGATCTCGTTCGACACAGCTTGACACGCACGACGAGTACAGTATGTGCATACATGGTACATTAGTTTGGAATGATTACCGCACCTTGAGCGTCCAGGCTGAGCTGAGCGATCGCGGATGGGATGAACAACTTGGTTCGAGGCCTCGTTGCATTTCCGGGTCGGGCGTTCCGTTGGGAAGAACGCGAGTGTTGCGGGTGCATTTTTTTTAAAGTTCACTATACGGTGCACAACGTTGATTCGAGGCCCCGTGATAAAGGTGGGGTGTGAACGTGGCTCGCAGACGGCCGTCTTTCCTGTGTGGGAGAAATGCTTGAGAACGCCGTCTTCTTGCATGTCGACCGGACCGGGGCACGAACTTGAGCAGGCGAGTCGCTATCATGTCGTAAAAAAAGAGTGGAATTATTCGGTCAGAGCGCTGTACTTGTCCAAAAATTGGGCTTTTTCAGGGGGTACATGCAGTCTTGTAGACAGCTCAGCGAAATTGTGCCGATCTGGAGAAGACGGGACGGTGATCTGGACTTGTTCTGGCGAAGCGATTTATATGGATCGGCTGGTGTTTGACGGATATAAGCTGAGTTGATGGGTGTTGGAGAAAACTGACCTCGCTGCGAGGGTGTGCCATCACATATGATCATGTGATATTGAAGTGAGCGATCGAAGATGGATTGACGGATGCAAGGGCGCCTTTTTCGAATGAAGTGTACGAAGGAGAGAATGTTTCCATGGTAAGAAAGCTGAAAGGCGGGCACAATGTGATTGGGCCCACAGCCGCATCAACCGATCAAGAGATGTCGTACTCGAAATGACATGCCAAAGCAGCAGGACAAATGATGGATGATCGCACGTTGTTGATGCGTCGTTTACGTCTAGGCGGCACCGAAAAAGGGGAGGGGTGTTGGATTGGTGTGCCTGATCAGAGAAGATGAAAATCGCCATACGCACACCGCAAGGTGACGGTCAGTATCGGTTGGTTGCAATTCAGTCTGGTATGCGATCAAGAGGTGTCCGTTGGGCTGGACCGTGATGTGGAGGCGCGATCTGGGTCACGTGCCCGAAGTAGAGCTGATATACAGCGGTCGTTTCACATCTTGAGAGAAGACGACTCGATTTGGAAATAAAATAGAAAAAAAGGTTCCGCGCCGAAATTATATTTGTGCCATCCGTACAGGACGGCATGTGCCGGCTAATAGCGACACGACATTAGGACAAGATCCCAGATAACGGGAAAAGCCAAAATCCAGCCCCAAAGAGATTTCAGGGTCCGAACGTGTCATTCGAATTATATTGCTGACATCTGGCGTGCAGTACACCCCATTTATTTCGTATATTTTCCGCCGGATTTATCGCCTTACGTATTTTTTCCGTACCGCCTTGACAGGTTGCTTCCTCATAAACCTGCTCCGAACTCGATCCCGTCGTCTCTGCAGCCCTGCATATTCCACTCCCGCTCTGTCAGATGCCCCGTCACCCCACAAAACACGACCCCGCCTACCCTCAGTACCCCTCCTCCCAATATCTCTCCGATTCCAGTCCCTCCGCCTCCCCCCCCTCCCCCGCCATCAACCCGCCCCCCTCCCAAAAGAAAAAGCACGTCTGCACGACCTGCGAGCGCGGTTTCACAACCAGCGGCCACCTTGCACGCCATCTCCGCGTCCATACGGGCGAACGAAACCACAGATGCCCCTTCCCCGGCTGCGAAACCCGATGCTCCAGGCAAGATAATCTCCAGCAGCAGTGAGTCTCTTTCTCATTGCCGTTACGATCCCCTCTGGACCGATCTGCTCGCCTTCATTTTCGACCCTGCACGGAATTATAGGATTTCGACTGACATCAATCACTAACGCTTTCATTTAGCTACCGCATCCATCTCTCCCCGGGCTCAAGGAGGAGCTCCAGCTCGGCCACACGTGCTGCCATCGCACGGGCCGTCGGTGCCAATGGTTCAAAAAACAGTCGATCGTCCTCGGCAATGGTAACCCCCGAACGCCTTTCCTGTGACCCACCCTCGCCCCCACCTGCCTTGGAACACGCGATAATCCCCCCTCCCCCAGACTCGCCTCCCCAGCTCGTACAAGCATATCCCTTGCCCGTCTACAACGATAGCATGCATTCTGGGAGCAGCTCGAGTCGTTCGCCGACCCCGTTGGATAACCCTTATCCCATCATTTCGCCACATTCCCAGGGAATGACAAACGGACATTTGGCCTCGCAGCCCTCCCCCTTGGCCTCGCACTATAGTGACAGTCCCCCAACCTATACCGAGTCGTCTCAGCATTCGAGCTATGGTTATGTGTCCCCGTCCTCCCACGCGCCAACGAGTGCGGTGGATCAATCCTATGATTATTCGTACAGCGAAAAGTCGTCTCTGCCTCGGCTTCAGTCTTCCTCTCTCCACCATGCGCCCATGGACAGTATCCATGACCCGTCCTCGTCTACGCATGTCTCTTCTCGCCTGTCGATCTCGCATATTTCGCATCCGCAGTCATACCCGACCCACTACCATACGGTCAGTTCGCCTTCGCCCGACTCTGGCCACTCCGTGTCGCCACATTCCCAGGCTTCGGGACCACCTACACCCAGCTACTCTGCCTATCAGGACGACAGAAACGATGCATACCATACCATCGACTCTGTACCCGATCATTCTGGGCTTGCCAACGGTTATGTATCGTCGCAGAGCCACATCATGCACAACAGCTATAACCACTCCATGATGCCACAACAAAGCCTCCCAAGATACGAATCCCCACCTCCTATCTTGGCGCCGATCCAAGACGAGCGAGTGATTCGTGGCGATATGCGGGTCTCGCACGTACAGCAATCACCCCTGTACTCGCCCGTGCACAACTATCCGTACCATCTCTCCCTCAACCCAACCCCATGGAAACACGACGCTCTTCTGCGGGGAAGATCCTAGGTCGACCTATTTTTTCGTGTTCGGGACTGTCTTTTCTAGTTTTTGTTTGCTCTGTTCCGTTTTCGTCTCGTGGATCGGTTTTTTCTGTATCATTCTGTCGCAGGATATCGTCTTGTCCTGGCTCCCTACATCACTATCATCAGAGTATATACCGTATAGTCCATAACCAAACCATGATATTGTACAACGTTGTCTATATGTCGCCGTCGTCGTCTTTCTCTGCGTGTGCCTGATGTACAGTGGCAATAGCGAGTGCTGTGAGTCTTGCATCCCATTGGTCGATCATCAATGTATCACGGCCCGGTTGAGAACGAAAAAGGCGGTGCAGTGCCACCCAAACTGTACCTCACTATTACTAAAAAGTCAGCGTCCTATCTTGTTCTCATATCAACTAAAGATGCCCAGCGACCTCGACAGGTGTGTTACACGCCTTTGATGCACGCAGCCTCTCATCATTGTGCCCATCATTCTCGTGTACCCCCGATCAATTCTCATTGCCTAACCATCCAGGCAAATCGAACAGCTAACACGCTGCGAGCCAATATCCGAGGAACAAGTGAAGAGACTATGCTTCAAGGCCCGTGAAATACTCATAGAGGAAGCAAACGTTCAGCCCGTGGACTCTCCCGTGACAGTGCGTTTTGCTCAGCTTTGAATTGAATTGGACTGAATTCATAAACGTTGAACCGCCCATGTTGCATTTTCCGCACTCTCCCCACGCATTATGAAACCAACAAGATCTGCGGCGACATTCATGGCCAGTTTTATGACCTTGTGGAACTATTCAAAGTGGGCGGGTTTTGTCCGGGGACGAATTATCTTTTCATGGGTGCGTTCGTCCAAGGGGGTGCTTTCGTGAAGAGTGCTCACGTGTGACCCGCAGGCGATTTCGTGGACAGAGGGTTTTACAGCGTGGAAACGTTTTTGCTCTTGCTCGCTCTCAAAGTCCGATACCCTGAACGCATCACGCTCATTCGCGGGAACCACGAGTCTCGTCAAATCACCCAAGTCTACGGATTCTACGACGAATGTCAGAGGAAATACGGGAGCACCAACGTGTGGAGGTGGTGCTGTGAAGTGTTCGATTACCTCGCTCTAGGCGCGATAGTGGACGGCCGGGTGTTTTGCGTGCACGGCGGTCTGAGTCCCAACCTTCAGGCCATCGATCAAGTATGTATTAGTCTATCCAATGTGGCTCCGGAACACGCGCAGAGAGCTCAATCACAACCTTTTTCGTCTCCGCCTTTAGATCCGTGCCATAGATCGTAAACAAGAGGTGCCTCATGATGGGCCAATGTGCGACCTCCTCTGGTCAGATCCGGACGGTAAGGTTCTCCCGCTGTGTGTTGCTGCCAGCTTTGCTAAACCGGCGCGTGACACGGTAGACATTACTGGATGGGGTTTATCTCCGCGGGGCGCGGGGTTCTTGTTCGGTGCTGACATTACCAAGACCTTCACTCATAACAATGCGATTGACCTCATTGCGCGCGCCCATCAACTCGCAATGGAAGGTTACAAACTCATGTTTGACGGAACCATTGTCACCGTGTGGAGTGCTCCCAACTATTGTTATCGGTGAGTGTTCATGCTCGCACTCTTTTTCCGAACATGCGCACGTCAGCCTTTTTTGATCTGAGGATCCAATTTCCGGTCATGTATGCCTTTCTCGTGCGATCACTCTAGGTGTGGTAACGTTGCCTCAATTCTTGAACTGGATGAACACCTCGCTCAGGAGTACAAGGTTTTCTCACATGCCCCCTCGGTAAGCTTCAGATTACATAAATATCCTGGGGTTTTTTTATTGTCGCCCAAAGGCGATATGCGGGGTTGGCTGACCGCGCCCGGGTGGCAATTATTAATTTGATTTTTGGACAACGTTTTTTATGGACTGAACTACATATGCTGACTCCACGCTCGGATAGGACGTCCGGTCTATTCCAGCCAAACGTCCACCCGCAGACTACTTTCTCTAAACGCCCCAAGATCGTGAACGAAAATAAAATAAAGAAAATGGAAACGTGTCTCGTTTCCATTCCAGCGAGGTTGTGCTTGCTCCATGCCGTGACACACGAGAAAAATTTTAGAATGGCATTTTTTTTAATGCACTGCGCGTGTTCTAGGCATGGCCGCTCTGCATCACTTCGCACCCTCATTCCGATATCTTTTTTTTTTTCTCTCGCTCGGGAGCGCTGTTTTCTATACCCATTTCAAGGCTGTTCTCTCGGTCGCGGTTGGAAAGCGTGGGAGGTTGGGGGCACTTGATCCATCAGAAGGGGGCCGTGACGAGGGTGGCGCCGTGCCTATTAGGCACCGCAAGGACAAGGTTTGCGTCGGAGGCACTTGTCGTCGTCGTCAGTCGTCGTCGTTGATGCGGGCGTTTTTGTATTTCACGTCGTGTTCGTGTTTCCCCGAATTAGACTCGTTGGTGCTGAAACACGGTCGACCCTGTCGTTCAGATGTGGCGCGGGGAAGGGGGATCTAATTCAATTGGCGCGTTATGGTAATCGAACACGGCCTCACGAGGGGGGACGTTATGCGAGCGATTGGCTGCTAAACTCTCAATCTGTGGCCTATCAATCTCGCGAACAGCCCTCGCGTCCGAATCAGGGCTGTGCGCCCACCTCTTGGAGATAGTATGTACTATCGGCGGGGTAAAGCACGAACGAATCGCTCTTGGGACATCTCATGTCGGTTCTTTGTACCCGCCAGCTGCGGATGCGATGCGATGACGCGCGACGAGACGTGTGTGGGGACCCAGTTGCAAATGGGTCGAATTGAAACGCGTTCGGCTTTGGATGTCTCTCACGTTCCTTGTCCCCAATATGTTCGGTACGAAGGCGTACGCGCATCGAAACGTCCGTATGAACGTGATTTTTTTTTTTCTTCCTTTTCTTCTATTTTCGTTCCGAGGCCAATCGATGGCCCCCAACATGACAGTCGCAAGTAACCCCGGATGGGGAGGGGAAAGGGGGGAGGCATGACGACCGGGGGCGATCGAGGGCCGCGCTTCGTAGAAGCAGCCAATGACAACGAGGGATTGTCAGCGGCAGCAAAACGACCAAAAGTCGCGGAGTCGAACCAAACCATACATTCACGGGAGTAGTGCGAGCGCGCACGAGACCCAAGGGCACATTGTTTTAGCAGAGGAAGGACGCAGATTTCACACACACGCGTTTCAAGGGTGTTTTGAGGCCACGTCTTGATTTGGGTTCGGAAGGGGGAAAGGGGGGGGATATTGTAATTTGACAAGGCAGCTTCCCCCTCGCTCGTCACCGAGTCAATGCCTTCTCCGAAACACTAGGATCAGAAGAGCCGAGGACGTCTTCGACAGTTCTTCGGTACGATCCGAAGGCGGTACGAAGCAGTCCCCATCAGTGTCTCGGTCAAATGGCTCGTGAATCGTCTCCCAGGCCTTGCAAGGTTCTGCAGGGTTGCACTCGACGCCACGTGCTACCTGGCTACCGCGAATAGCGTGCCCGAAGAAACGTGGCTTTTCCGAAGTAGCCTCTCGAAGAGCCATGTTTCATTGTTTTTGGATCGCTCCCCCGACGGTCAAGGATCTGTCGTCGACGAAAAGGCCCCACGCTAGTATAGTACGCCTCGAAGGTTTAATGTAGTGGCAATTGGAACAAGGGGTCCGACGTAGTCGACTGGCGTATCGATTTCATGGGCTTGAGACTCTTGAGCAACCGTATCCGACGTCGGCGGAAATGGTCCCCCCTCTGTCGACGACGATGACGAAAGGGACTTGCCGGCGGGAACAGAAATTTCCAGTGGCTGAATTCTACTCACTGTCAAGCGTTGAAACGACCCGATCATCGCAGGATGACTCACCTTTAAAATTTAAACCTTGAACAACGCAGTACCACAACCGCATCTTAGATTTCGCGTTTCGACGGCTACTTTTCATGCCTATTGTGCGAGGACAAGACGACAGATGGCAGTCCTGTCCACTGAAACGAGAGAGGATCTGTCGTACGGTACCGCCCGCTACTGACAACGTGGGGAAAAGATGGGACGACGATTTAGGCAGCCGCGTGCGGTGCATGGAAGAGACGCGCAGTTCGGCAGCTATTTCGGAGGGGGGTTCGATCATCTCGCGTCGGCTCTTTCAAGGCGGCGACGAAAGGGGACTGAGCATGGGTGCTGTTCGTCAGCGACCTTGTTTTTTTGTCTGGCAGGGTTTATGCGCAGTGGTGGCTAATATTTCCCGGAGGCGCGTTTGTGAGGTTGTCTTGGTGACTTTCAACGAGGACCTATTCGAGGGCCCTGATTAACAGAGACGCGACCGCAGCCCGCAGCTCGGGCCCCGGGCGCCGTCATGGTACTGAGAAAGCGGGGCAAGGCAGTTCGTTTCGGCGCGAAATTTCAGTTCTTTCAACCTTGGGTATTACCTACCTCTGCAATTAGCATTCTTCCAAATCCTAGCGAATTTTCCAGGACGACTCGACTCACCAACTTCCTCCCCCAATCTCTCGCGTTCTCTTACCACCGACGTTCTCCGCCAAAAAGGTCTATGGAGACGAGTATCTGTTTCTTGCTTGAGAGCATAGCAACCTTGGAGTTCACCTGTGTCTTCCGCACTGGCAGCGTTGGACACGAGTCATTACGAGGTTGACAACCAAAGATGACGGCACCTAGCTGAAAACTTTTCTTTCTCGCTACACCTCGAATTTTCCCTTCATTCTCCCGTCGACCGGACAAGAAGCCAGTGGGATGGCTATCATTCCTTTGCTTAGAGTGACCTTCTTTTGTGAGCCTCACAAGGGTGTTCGACCGCCGCGAGCACATCTCTAACCACTTCTAGTCCTCATCTCGTTCTCCTCCCTCGCCGTGTTGGGCATTTGTGCCCACATCGACTATATAACTGCTGGATATGCGATCATCTCCTTGAGTTTTATTCCGTTTGGGATAGGTGCAGCTTGTTTAACGACCCTCTCTCTCCCCGTGTTGTGAGTGACGACGCTTGGTTTGTCTACCATCTTGACGCGTGAATAGCTTGGCGTTGGGGAATCTTCCGTATCGTGTCTTCACTTCGACGATTCTATTTGAAATCATTTGGCTCTGTAAGTAATGGCTCGTTGTCGATCTCCCGACACCTGACATCATATTACATCCTAGTCGGGCTGTGGGTTCTTTGGATAGGAGTCGCTGGCGATACTGTCATCGGAAAGGCGAACCGTTTCCCTGCTGGATGCATTTACGACGAGTGTAGGTCCCCACCTCGACGCGAGTCCGCCCCAAGTTAAAAAACGCGTCGTCTCGCAGTTCCCACAGCCAATCAGATCTGCTATGAATGGACAGTATTAGAAGCGTTCGCCTTCTTCAACTTCTTTTGCGGTATGCACGGGTCTATTTGTTGCCGTCATAATGGACGTCCTCGTCTCACTACGTCATACCATACCCACAGCGTTCGTGTACAACGACGTCATCTTGTCGTACGCCATCATCAATTCCATTCGTGGCAGAAATATCTGGATCTCTTCCGTCAAAGAAGCCACTTCCAATACCCCCAAGAACGTCGACGGTGGTATCCCAATGACGCCACCTCAGTCCGACGCTACACAGCACCAGGGTTACGGCGCCTATTCCTCAGAGTTGGGCCCAACTAAGCCACAAAACGTGCAAGTGCACTCGAAGCCTTACAATGCGTATCCAGAACAGGTCCTTCAAGGGCCACCTCCCCAGTACTCGGGCGCTCAATTTCAACAGGCTCTTCCGCAAGGGCCACTCCCCCAGCAGTACAATGCTTATGCACCACAGGCTCCTCCGCGAGGGCCACCCCTTCAGCAGCACATTACTTATTCACCACAGGCTCTACCGCAAGGTCCACCTCCCCAACACTACAGCGCCTATCCACAGCAGCAGGCATTTACTCAAGGACCACCTACCAGGCGGCAGAGCACATACTCGCAGCATACTCCTCAAAAGCTACTCCCGCATACCTACCCACAACAAGCACCTCCCCAAGGTAGCCCCGTGATGCAGAAGCAGTCATATCCATCCCCTGGGTCGCCTCAGAAGCGAGTCAGCTACGTGGGCTACCCCCCAAGTCCGACTTCCAACGACTTCCCCCTCCCACCGCAGCCGAATTACAGCACGTACCCTATTGTTTGTTCCCCGCCCCAGTCTCCACCTCCGGGCGGGTACCAACCACAACCAATCCCCCAAGCACGGTCTCGAATATCGTATGGCGCACACCTGCCCATCGTTGTATGAGAACACTTTTCAATTTTTCTCGGGTCATGGGTTTTCTCAGGTCTATGCGGTGCATTCAACAACAACAAAACTTTTTTTTTTCTCGTCGCCTCTACAATACTGCGACGTGTGTAAAATTCACACTTGTTTACGATACCCATTGATTTGCCACGCCGAGCGACATCCGCGGATCGCCGTCCTTGTCGTTTTTTCTTTGTCGTCCGTTAGCTCACGCGGTCATCTCATCAGAAATTCAACGTTGATGTTGGATGCTATGATGCCGAAACAAGGTGGGTTCAGTGTGCAGATGTATACGTGCATGCCTACGTACGCATGACCGGGCCGTATGCGGCGCGCCAAGCAAAACGTGAGCAGCAGTGTGTGGTCTCGGATAGAAGAGAACTGCCCTGAGTGAGAACTTTGTGTGTGTGCGTTCTGTGGAGAACACGTTGCTCGAACGCGAGAGCGGTCTCAGGCTTTTTTGCCTCGAGGCTCGATTTCCTTTTCCTTCCTTGCTTTCTTGCGGGGAGTACGGGGAAGCCAGAAGAAGAAGTAAAAGGTAGGACCCGAATACGTCGTTCACCTTGCGTTGAGGTTTTACAAATATGTCCTTTGTGAGCGGTCCCCTTCGTAATCGCTCCCCCCGGCATCGTCCTGGACGGGCCACGCCGCGTGCTTGCTCGAGGGAGGGACCCACGGTTCGCAAGGAAACTTCGATATATGGATATCTTTGTAACGCCTTCCTCCACCTCCCATCAGAATGCAAACCAAAAAAAAAAAAAAAGTGATGCATCCAACCGGGTCGTTGGGCGGTGCCTCTGGCCCCCGTCGGGACGGTCGGAACGCGGACACCGAACGCCTTGCACCAAAGGCTGCTGCTCGGTGGTATTATAGTACAACCCATGTTCCCAATTCCCCCATCTTTACCCGCGAACATCTCCGATGCAGTGTTACCGTAAACCCGCTGGCGTTTTCAAGCCGTTGTTCAACTCGGGAACTGCCTGCGCGCGCCAGCAAATACCTTGCTTGACAAGGGTGAATCGCAACGTGCGTGACGGGATTGCAAAGACAGTCATTTTAACGGATAGCGACGAGACCCAAAACACAGTGGTAAGGGGAGTGGTAGTTAGAGTACATCATTGGGAAATCGAGATAATGGATTGAGCAGCCATCTTTTCCCTTCTTGTCTCCTCGTATTGCAGCCATGTCTCGACGTTGAGTCTTTCGAGCCGCTCATCTTCAGCAGCGAGCTCAAGAACGTGAGGCTGTTGAAAGAACCGTTCCTCAAAGTCGCGTAGCAGATAAATGGTCTCCCTGCCTTTACCACGTGAAAGCGCGACATATAGATTGAAGAGATTCAGGCCACCGGAGGGAGGAGTTGCAATATCGACGATTACAGCAGGGAGGGTTTGGCCTTGAGCGCGATAGTCA
>JBBPTZ010000136.1:0-40182 GCA_038094315.1 Phylloporus cf. tubipes
CCTCTGTGAGCCACTGTACGCTCTTGAGTTACTCTGTAAGTTCCTAGGTGATTCCTAGTGAACTCCCCTCGTTCCCCTTCGACCCGACAACCGACCCGTCGTCCACACCCTCAGATTGAACCTCGGCTGCGTCCGACGTTCCGGATCTGTGTTCGCAACGCTACGCGTAACAATCACCAGATCACTGAGCACAAGCCATAGTCACCAGCTCCTGCTTGACTGGTTCCTTGGCAACTGCCAAAGTCACAGAGACATGGACTGGGGTTGCAATCCCATGGCTATAACCATGGCAGCAAGAGTCGGACTTGCATCCAGGAATCGTAAATCAGAATGTGGAGCCTGTTAGGAGAAACTTAGCTGCAGTTAGCATATTTGAGATAGAATAAGGATCGTCCAGATGTATGTCCAGTTTAATAATTGACAACCAGAGGTGAATCTGGTCTTCCACATTCTGAGGGAATCCCATCAAGAATAGGTGGTCACGTTCCACCTCAGATAACTTCCGAGTCACTACTAGGAGGGCAGCAATCTTAATAAACTTGTACCTATACTCCCCAAGCTCCTCTTGGTTTTTCATCAGTTTCACATAGTATTCCTGTATGAGATATTGCAGGTCAGCTTGACAGTAGCAGTCATTGCCCTTGCAACCTGGATACAACTCCTTTATGTCCGCTTGGAACATATTCCAATCAGCAGGAATTGCAATAGCACTGGGCAATGTTTTCCATGCTTCTGCCTCTTCAAGATCAGCATACCAGATGGCTGCTTTGATTTTATCTGCCTCAAGGAGGCCAGCAGATGTTCCTAGCAGCTCTATATTCTCTAAGAAATGAAGCAAGTGCACTGGATTTCTATCATCAAACTTAGGGGCATTCTGAGTGCCTCTAAGTGGCATTTGCACCAGGATGTTAGCCATTCCTTGAATGCGATTAGGGTTTTGGAAGGAGTTATGAGACAAGTGAGAAGAAGAAAAAGAAGCAGAAAGTGAAGATGATGAAAATGCAGAGGAAAAAGAAGAAGTCAGGTTTAAACAATGGTTAAGAGATTGATCTGGTGTTTCCTGTCTGGATGGAACTTTAGATAACAAAGGGGTGGATCTGGAAGACCCTTGAGATCGACTTGGTGATGAAGAAGATCCCTCTGCAGACAAAGGAAGCAGAGTCAAAAGTAAGAGCAATAATGGAGAGATTGGATCCCTCAATACAGCACGAAGGTGAGGAAGTGGAGATGAATGAGCGAATGCTTTGGGAAACCTGGGTGAGGAGAAATTACGAAAATCCTTGTTGTCAAGAAATGGTGTTTTACCAGAACTGGAAGGTAAGACAGTTGGACTGAGATTAGTCTGGAATTGAGAGATTAGCAATGAATCAAGATGAGATTGACCCAGCATGTTAGCTGTCAGGAAGTGTGACATTGGAATTTCTGGTATAGAGTGGATACTCTCAGTATCTGATTGTGCTAGTCGGAAAAAGTCAGAGTCTTTAGATATGTTGAGATTGTGAAGCTGGAAGAGAATTTCCTCTAGCTCGTACCTTTTGTGCTCGCAGTCAAGTTGGCGGGTAGTAGACCTAAGGGTCCTCCTTGATGGCTTTTCTGAAACCCTTGCAGTGGGCTCCAGTTGTGGAAAACACCTAGGTCTTGCAGGTGGATAAAAAGGGGTAGTCTGATCTGATCAGTAGCAAGGGTTAAAGCAGAAGGGTATGAAAGATTCATTCCAAGGATAGTAGAAGAGAACAAAAGTAAAAGGATGATGCTTAGGAGTTGTTCCCCAACCAGGTGGGCTTGCACCCGCTGTCCGTGCACTCCTCAAGCTTTAGAGGCTAGTGTAGGACTCTTCCACAGGGGTCCAGCTGGTACTAGGGCAGATAGTTATATGCAAAGTTGCTGATGTCAGTAGGATCTCTTGCCTATGAGCTGGGTAGAGAGAGAAGGATCTGGAAGGCTTAGGACCATTGTAAAAGGGAGAATGGAAGATGATTTCAAAATGCATAAGACAACCTTTTATAGTCTGGGCATACCTGAGACTTCAAGTAAGTTTCACATGCTAATGGAGTTTTTAGCAACTGATGCAACATCAAGAATAAGGGGGAGTATAGTAGTCATGAAGGGAGTAAGCCCATTTTGAGTAGTAGTGTGAACATGGTATAACAGAAGCTAAGAAAAAGACAGTAGGTAAGTACTCACCGATGAGCCTAGGCACATGAACAGAGGACAAAGGACATGTATGGACAGATGCAGACGTTCTGGATGGTCATGAAGTATCCTGTGACTGGATAGTAGGTTCTGGGTGGGCCGGATGGTGTAGCCAGAAAGGCCAGATGGTCAGCAGAACGGATTGGATGATTAGGAAGTGGAGACAGGCAAATGTAAGTAATCCTAGGACTTGGGAGAATATATGATTTCATATGTAGGAAGCCCAGGATCCCTACAGTGCACTCCATCAACACTGAACCCCCATCCCCCACCCTCAAGACTGTTCAACTAGGATGAGATCTTGCATATCAGCTCTCCACTAGTGCTGTTATCCCTAGAAGCCCTACACCCCCGTCGCCCATCGCCATCTCATGACAACCACCACCCTACTTTAGACCAAGAACCCCACCAATCTACCCCCATGTTTTCCTCAAAACCCACGGAACTCCATGTCAGGACCCCTGAAGTGTACAATGGGTTCCTATCTAAAGCCACTCAATGGCTCACCTCTGTCCATTTATACCTCCTTATCAACAGAAAGATCTATGACAACAATGACAAGAGAATTAGATTCACTCTGTCATACATGAAGAAAGGAACTGCCCTCATCCGGGCCTCCATCCACACCCAGAAAGCCCTTGACAACAACGCCTTTGGGATGTTCAAAGATTTTATCAAAGACTTTGACAAAACATTCGAAAGTACAAATGTTCAAGCTGAAGCCATCTCTTGGCTTGCAAATACCAGAATACGGGACAACTTGTTCCTTCCCAAATACCTCTCCCAGTTCAAGCTCAAAGTCGTCAAAGCAGAACTCAACAAAACCACCCATGCCTCTACCATCATTGCTTATATCCAGGCTGGAATTCCCTCCTGGCTTATGGGCCACATGTGCTTCCTCGACATCTTCCCCACCATTGTCACCACATGGTACAAAAAGGTTGATCTCTTCATATGAAAAATGAACCATGCTGCCCAGATCACCAAACAGTGATCTCATTCCACCATGTCTTCCTTCCACCCCTGCACCCACAACCATGCTCCACAAAGAGACCCCAACACCATGGATGTAAACCACTTTACCCGTCTTACTTCTGAAGAATGCACCAAATGCATTAAAGAAGACCTATGCCTTCACTGTCACAAGAAGGGCCACTTTGCCTGAGAATGCCCTGGAACCACCCCTCCTCCCCTCCTGCAGTGCTCCAACCTTCACCCTCCTGCCAAGAAAGTAGGAACTGTCGAAGCTGCTACAGATTCCATCCAAGAAGTCAACAAAGAAGAAGTTGTTATCAGACAGCTCTCAGCCAACCTAGACTCTGCCCTGGCAGAGTACCAACATGATTTTTGATGAGGAGCACTCACTGATGCAAGTAGCTTCCATACATAATGTAATAGTATCTCAGACCGAATTGAAACCCCACTCTTTATACATTCTGATTCAACTCATCACATCTAAAGATATCCTCAAAGTTGTCGAAACCACCATCCTCCTAGATAGTGGTGCCCAGATATGCTGCATAGACTGGGACTTTGTCAAACACAACTACATCCCCACCAAGAAACTCCCCTCCCCTTTCCTCATTAGAAATGCCGACAAATCAACCAATACAGAATGCCACTATGAAGCAATCCTCTTCATAAAAATTGGTGATATCACTCAGAAAGTATGCTTCTATGTTATGAACAGTGAAAAGGAAAATGTCATCCTGGGACACCCCTTGTTTGCAGCCACCAACCCAAACATCAATTGGAAAAAGGGCACAGTTCCCATCACAACCCTATGATCATGCAATCAACCTCACAGACTCCTCCATCCCTAAAATAGGGAAACTTTACCTCCTCTCCCCCAATGAATGCCACACTATGGACAACTTCATCGATAAACATCTCAAGTCTGGAAAAATCTGCTCCTCCAAGTCACCGCAAGCTTTCCCCTTTTTTTTTGTCAAAAAGAAGGATGGCAAACTCAGACCATGCCAGGACTACTGATACCTCAATGAACACACAGTCCAAGACGCCTACCCCCTCCCCCTCATTTCCAATCTTGTTGACAAGCTCAAAGGAGCCAAACACTTCTCCAAGTTTAACATGCGATGGGATTACAACAACATCCACATCAAGGAAGGCAACCAATGGAAGGTGGCCTTCATCACACACTGAGGCCTCTTTAAACTGACAGTCATGTTCTTTAGCATGACCAACTCCCTCCTCCACCTTCCAATAATTCATGAATGACTTGTTTCATGACCTCATTACAGAAGGATGGCTCATCATCTACATGGATGACCTCCTTATTTTCTCAGACAATGAAGCCAAACACGAGGAACGGACCAAGAAGGCCCTTCAATGAATGAAAGAACTCCAACTCCACCTCAAGTTGGAAAAATGCACCTTCTCAGCCAAGGAAATCAAATACCTTAGCATGATCATTAAACCTAGCAAGATCACCATGGACCCCATCAAACTCGTGGGCATTGCTGAATGGCCCACCCCCACCTGTGTTAAAGACATTCACTTCTTTCTTGGATTTGTGAACTTCTACTACCACTTTGTCCCCCATTACTCCAATATCATCCAACCCCTCCTGGATCTAACAAAGAAGAACCAACCCTGGGCCTGGTCCACTCCCTGTCAAGATGTGTTTGACCAACTCAAGCATTGCTTCACATTGGGACCCATTCTTAGGATGCCTGACCTCTCTCAACCCTTTTCCATTGCCACAAATGCCTTCAAACATGCCTCAGGCAGCATGCTTCTCCAACACAACTCCAGTGGTGAATGGCACCCATGTGCCTACATCTCCCAAATGTTCAGATCTGCTGAATGTAACTATGATATTTATGACAGAGAACTCCTCACCATCATGAGAGCCCTTGCCACCTGGTGCCACTATCTCCTTGGTGCCATCACCCTGGTTTAAGTCTTCACCGACCACCAGAACCTTACCTATTTCCACCAATCCCAAAAGCTCAATCATCACCAAGCATAATGGCTCCTGGACCTCTCTGAATTTGACCTCAAATTTACCCATGTCCCCAATGCCCAATTAGGTGCACCCAATGTTCTTTTCCACCCCCCTGATCACTTCCTGACCACCAACACAGACAACGAAGATATCACTCTCCTACCCCCCTGAACTCTTCATTAACCTCATCGACACCAAGCTAATTACCAAAATCACTCAGTCCTCAGAATCCGACCCCCTCATCCTTCAATCTCTCCACTCCCTTCCTGGTGAAGTCCCCGCCAAGTTCCGCTCCCACCTCTCTAACTGGCAATTCAATGCTGGCATCCTAACCTACCAAGGATGAGTCTACATCCCAGACTCCCCCAACCTCTGCCACTCTGTTGTTTAATAGCATCATGACCATACCACTACTGGCCATCCTGGATACCTCAAAACTTGGCAATTCATTGCCAGTGAATTTTGGTGGCCAGGACTCACCATCTTTGTCTGCAAATATGTCAAAGGCTGTGCTGTATGCCAGCAAAACAAAACCAACACACATCCCACCCATCCCCTGCTATCCCCTATTTCCTCCTCCACCACCTGCCCCTTCCAACAAATCTCCTGTAATCTTATTATAGATCTCCCCCTCTCCGACAACTTTGATACCCTTTTGGTCATGGTTGACCATGGGCTTACTAAGGGGGTAATTCTATGCCCTACAAAGAAAACCATTGACACATCAGGTGTCACTGCTCTTTTTCTTGCCAAAATATACTCCTGCTTTGGCCTTTATGACAAAATTATCTCTAATTGAGTCTCTTAGTTCATCTCCACCTTTGCCCAAGAGCTCAGCAGGATACTGGGCTACAAACTCGCCCTCTCCACCACCTACCACCCACAGACAGATGAAGAAACCAAATGCATGAACCAAGAGATCAAAACTTATCTTCGGATCTTCTGTGGTGCCAACCCCTCCTCATGGGCACAATTCATTCCCCTAGCTAAATTTACCCATAATCACTGCCCTCACTCCATAACTGGCAACTCCCCATTCTATCTCATGATGGGATATGAACCTCACTCCCTACCCACAATCATCTTGGAAACCAACCTCTCTGTGGTCAAAGACCACCTCTGCATACTCACCACTGCATGCAATAAAGCACTGGCAGCCCATGAGCTGGCTCATCAAACCATGAAAGCCAAAGCTTCACTTCCTTCACCAAAGGCAACAAAGTTTGGCTTGAAGCCAGAAACCTCAAACAGTCTGTTGTAAACCCCAAATTTGCTCCCAAACATGAAGGCCCCTTTACAATCACTGCTGTCCTTTCCCCCATTACATATCAACTCCAACTCCCACAAACATGGAAGATCCACAATGTGTTCCACACTTCCCTGTTATCACTCTATCATGAAAACAACATATACGGCCAGAACTTCCCTCAACCACCCCTGGAACTAATAGAAGGAGAAGAACACTTCGAAATAGAATGTATCATATGACACTGCAGCCACCTGTCAGCATGCCACTATTTGATCTGCTGGAAAGGATACTCTGTGGAGGAAGACTCCTGGCTCCCTGAAACAGAGCTCCAATCGGCCCTTGAAATCCTCATGGCCTATAAGAAGTCCCACCATTCCACCTTCTCCCCTGAACACAAATAAACCACCCACCACACCTTACAAACCCCAACATGTCTGCCCCACCCACCTACTCTTCCCCCACCAACCTCGCCAACATCACCATTCCTGTCTTTGGCCATTGCCTGGCTGACACATCTAAGGGCAACAACATCCTCCTTTCCCTCATGCTCTCCGATCCTGGTTACGCCCTCCATCTTGACCGGGTCCTCAACACTGACTCCCCCCTTGACTGGCTGGTCTGTGCACACAGCCACATCTTAGTACTCAAAACCTTCCTTGACTATGCCCTCTCTCTGAGTGAAGAATCCCCTGCCCACAACATGGCATTAGCTGTAACTATCACCTGCACCAACCTGGTGCAACTCAAAAACCACATCGTAGCTGCACTAAACCAGCTCTCCATGATAGATCTTTGCAAGGACATCAACCAAGTACTTCAAACCCATTCCTCCACCACTGTCACCCTTCCCCCACCACCCAGCCTTCCCCTCTCTGTACAACCACCTCGTCCTCACACCTGTTACATGTAGTGTTACAAAGGGAATCTGGAATGACGGGAGTAGCCGCGGTTTGACATGAAGGTGATAATGACGGGAGTGGCTGATGTTCGAGGGAGCAAAGGGGGTTCGTAAGAGATTGAGCCTTAGAACACACAAAGCAACTCAAGAGTGCACAGAGACTCAAAGAGATCCAGGGAGTGGTTCAAGATATAACACTAAGATTGTGTAGATCAAGAATAAGGACTAATGTACAAGCAGTGATGGTATATATACTCTATCGTACATAAGTGAAGGAATTCCATGGAATCAGACAGAATGACTGCGGATGATGCAATACATATGAGTAAGTGAGAATGGAAATGGGGAAACAACACCGTTGTGAGAGAAGTGGCAGAAAGGGAAGCTGTCTGTGAGATACTCGTGAGAGAGAGAGAAAGCTACTCAGAGTCCCATCTGGAAGAAGTAGAAGGAACAGTGTGGGACCAGAAGATAGGGAAGAGATGCTGCTGAGTCAGTGATATGACAAAGATATACTGTTCCCAGCAGGGGTCTGGATTGGAGTAGGTGAAGGAAAAAAGGTAAACAGAAGCATACAACAGGTCAACTGTAACAACACCCTGT
The DNA here is from genome assembly GCA_038094315.1 of Phylloporus cf. tubipes. Taxonomy (NCBI): domain Eukaryota; kingdom Fungi; phylum Basidiomycota; class Agaricomycetes; order Boletales; family Boletaceae; genus Phylloporus; species Phylloporus cf. tubipes. Next base: position 7,912 of record JBBPTZ010000136.1, read on the forward strand.
ATCCAACCACTTCCTTCACATCATCCAGGCCTCTCACTGAAGCTGAACTGGCCACCTGTCAGGCCACACACCCCCACCCTCATCCCAATCCAGAACTTCCCAAGCGTATTTGCATCCAGACCAACCCCATCCTTCCTCACTTCCACGCCCACTTCAAAGATACTTACTTTGTATGCCACCACTTGGATCACTAGAGGAAGGACTGTCAGCTTTATCAGTGCCCCCATTGCATCACCTGGACCCTGGGCCACCATCAAAGTCATTGCCCCCTCCATCATTGCCAAAATTGTCGACCCTCTCACTCCTCCTCCTTGTCCTCCTCTAACTGCTATTTCCACCACACGTCCCTGGGTTCCACCCTCTCCGTCCACCCTGAACCATCCAACACTGTAGCCACTGTCACCCCCTTCACCTTCCTCCCAGAAAGAGGATTGACCTCTGTCAAAACCCATAGGCTGTTAGATTAGCAACCTCCCACCCCTTCTTTCACTCCCTAGTCAATCACAGACATTGAGGATGACATGGCAGACCCCATCTTGGACTACGGCAATTATCATGACTTTTATGATGCAGAAGCACATGCAAATATGTGTGGATTCCCCAGAGGAAGAGATCTCGATGATTTCTAGTAGTCCTTGTGGCTACTTTGGACATAACAGGGGGGTAATGTTACTATTTGCCCCCTTTTCCCTTTGTATTCCCACAGACACTATTTTCTTTCTTCTACAATGACTCACTTCCCACACATTGGCCAACCTTATTCATTACTTCTTAGTCATCGTTTTCCCCCATCCTATAGCACTTTTCCTTACACTTAGTCATATTCCTTCAATGTTGTTCCACAACATTTATTTTCTATCTCAATGATAGTTTCCTTTTGCATACTTGGTCTGTGCACTTTCCCCTTCTCCTTCTACCTTGACCCTAGTCAGGCTTACACCTCTAGACCTCTCTGCGTCCAGTTAAGCTCATGCTTCTAACAACATTATCTCATTAGTTCAAGACTATGCTCACCCCTATCCAGGTCAAGCGTAACACTACCTACTCAATTACTCACAATCTAAGACATCTAGTGCTGACCTGTGAATGCTATACATTTTGGGTTGTTTTACATGTCAGTCATCTAAGGTTAATACCCACCCCACAGTACCCCCATTTTTACCCATCATCTCCACCACTACTCTTCCATTTAAACAACTGTCTATGAATTTGATCACAGATTTACCTTCTGCCAAAGGACATGATTCCTTGCTGGTCATGGTCAACCATGGCCTTTCAAAGGGGGTAATTTTGTGCCCTTGTTCCAAGACCATTTGTTACGCTTGACCCGGGTGAGTATAGTCTTGGATTGCTAGAAGTGACATCAACAGAAGTGTATGCTGGTCTGGACATGGAGAGATCTAGAGGTGTAGGCCTGACTAGAGTCAAGTGAGTGATGCCTAGAAGAAGAGTCGAGGAGGTCAGCTAGGTGAACAATGAGACAGACTCATGGTAGGCAATCAACTTGGTATATTCCAAGAAGAAATAGCTTGGGTTGTACAAGTGTGTGTGACTGGTATTTAAGGAGAAAGGGAATGCACATAGACCAAGGATGAAAAAGGGAACTATCACTGGGATAGGAAAGAAACATTGTAGAACAACATCAAAGGAAGATGACTAAGGATGAGAGGGAAACGCCATAGGGTGGAGGGAAACAATAACTAAAAAGTGGTGAGTGATATTGGCCAATGTGACAGGAATGAGTCATCATAGAAGAAAAGGAAATGATGTCCGTGAGAACGAGGAGAAACAGGGGTGAATTGTAACACCATTGATACTCAAAATGTTGCCTCACTATTTTTCCACCACATCTTCAAAAGATTCAGCCTCCACAACTCTATCATATCCAATCATGGCCCACAGTTCGCCTCTGCCTTCACCAAGGAACTAGCCAGACTCCTCCAATATGATGTCCATCTCTCCACTGCTTACCACCCTCAAACTAATGGCCAGACAGAATGGATCAATTAGGAAGTCAAAACATATCTACAGATCTTTTGTGGCAACAATTCCACATCTTGGCTGGACCTTCTCACTACTGTCAAATTCCATCACAACTCAATGCCCCATAGCTCTATCAAAATCTCCCCATTCTTCCTGCTCCTCAGTTATAAACCTTGCTCCTCATGCAACCATCACCCATCTATCACTCCACACCCACCTGATACCATGTTGTCTTTCCTCCCATCATATACATTTGTCATACATCACCTTTCACTATCAATCCTTGTCACCCATCTAACTACTACCCAGTCCAAACAGGCCCTATGCCCAGATCCCCCTTACAACACCTACTCTATTTAAACAGTTCCTATGTACTTGTGTAGACAGTCCTTCATGCCCTCATAACAGAGAGCTTTACTTTGTTAGTGTGCCTGAAACTGACTCTTTCTTCTTGCACTATCTCACACTTCCAGAAGTGCAGCCATTGTGTCTTTCTTATTGCTCACTGGACTTTTTTACTCAAACAGTAAGCTTGCCTACAAAGGGTTCTCCTTTGAAATCCCTCACATACTTATTGCCTCAAAGTTGAAAAGAATGTGCCAACCCTATAAAGTATAACTTAGATACAAGTGGAATATCTACATGTTGGTTGGTTGCAGCAGCAGTACTGACAGGAATATCAACATCAGTGAACCAGGCTGTCAAGATTGAAGTCCCTTGATGAATCATAAGGGCATGCATGCACAGGTTTGCAGAAAAAGGTCTATGTCACATCATAGTGTAGAAGATGGAAAATAATGTCATTTTTTATAGCATAGGGGATCATATGGATAACAAGGGACATGGTGATTTCATTTGATCTAGCCATGCCCTGCAATTGGGTATCAATCTCACTGGTGCTCATCTCTTAAACACTCAGATAGAATATCTGCAACAAGTTGTCCATAATAAGCTTCATCCATACAGATTTATCAGCCCCTCCAATTCTGTCCTTTGAATAGAGTAGAAGGCAAATATAGTCCTTCCCAACCATCAACTTCCCTTGCTCACAACTCCACATACTGTGATGGTTGATAATACTGTACATGCTAAGAGTTATTGAGCATCACAAATGGCTTTCAGATGCATCACTCCATATTTCATGACAAGGTCCCTAAATGTACCCATATAGCTTTCACCATCCAATCACAGTTTCAGGGCAACACAGAACAGCTCTCCTAGTGCTTTTGGTTTTACAATCAAACAGACCTCCATTGGGATAGGAGGCAATAACTTTAGGGACAAGCTATTGAGCATGCAAAGTTTTAAATTGGAAGTGCATTGAATGATTCAGACAATGATGGGGGATTGAAAATAGGATTGACTGACTATTTCCTAATGCTACAGCTTGACTTATATATGACTAGTATTCTATTAGCTTGATAATCTATAGTTCCTCCTAATGCTAATTGATTAGGAATACTTCAGCTTGTTTAGGCCGAGCATTGCTTGTTCATGTTTGTGCTAATAGTTTACTTTACTAAGGCATTGGACAGGATGTGGGTTTTTTCAAATTTACTTCAAAAACCTAACTCAGCAATTTTCTAGTGGAGAACAGATGTGTTCTGATGGAGAATAAACATCTATGCACCATGTGATTAATTGATTGATTAATACCACAGTGTACTACACAACAATGCTCAATGATTCAGAAAGCTCTCAGCATGATTCTGGATTTCAGGAAGATAAAGAGATGGATGGTAATTCTGGTGACCCTCTTATCTAGCTTCTAGTCCAACAGAACTGGGAAATGGGCATGGTTTTAATGAAATCAATCCTCCTCATGTTGACACTCACATTGAGTACTCGAACACAACCAATTCCATATCACACCTCCATCTTGACAGGTTAGATGTGGATTCAAGAACTACTTGATGACCACCCCAATCAAATCCACAATAAGCTTGGTGTGTGGAAGCACGTATTCACACAGCTGATGGATGAGCTGATGTCTAACAGCTTCAAACATTCCAAGCATGTTAAACTTGAGGAACGGCTAGACATATTTCTGTATACATGTGTGACTGGTCTGTCAAGCAAACATGTCAGGGAGCAATTCCAACTATCAAATGATACCATATCCAAGTGAGTCACTTGCTGTTTACCCTCGCAATTCTTATCATTTCCCCAGATACTTCTGCAAGATGTTAGATGCATTTTCATTAACTGCTATTTATACAAAACATATGTATCAAGCTACCATGCTCAGATGACCCAATACCTGCTATTGTAGATGACCCCACTGTGTTCCCTTTCTTTGAAAATGCCATCAGTGTGATCAATGGAACACATATAGTGTGTATGCCCTCTGTCATTGACAAGGATTCTACTCAAAACCACAAGGGGTTTCACTTGCAAAACTGTCTTCTTGGCTGCAATTTCAACCTCAACTTTATGAATGTCCTCAGTGGTTGGGGAGGTTCAATGGCTGATGCTACTGTATACCATGATGCTCAAACAACTGACTTCACAATCTCCGAAGGAAAGTATTACCTCACTGATGCTGGGTTTCCAATCTGTCCTTAGCTCTTGGTACTCTATCGTGGTACCTACTATCACTTGCCAGAGTGGAATTGCTCATGCAAACAGTATGTTCTCTTTTTTATTACTTCACAACAGGTGCTAATCTTATTTTTTGATGTAAAGACCTAAAACTACATATGAATGCTCCAACCTACACCACACAGAACTATAAAATGTTGTCGAATGGATCATCAGGGTTTTCAAGGGCCAATTTCAAATCCTTAGTATATCTCTTGGATATGAAATGGGATTGCAAGTGCAGATACCTCCTACTCTTTGTTGCATCCACAATATCATTTGCTACTATAATTGTGATGATTTCCAAGAGGTGGAAAGGGAGTGGGCCATGGAAGAGGAATCCCAGGCTATAGGAGATATGGAGGATGAGATAGTGGTGTTTGGAAGTCTTGCAGATGGGTTTATCACAGCTGTTGATCATGATACAATGTCAGGAAAGCAGGAGATGATTGCAGAGATGCTATGGGCGCACTTCAACAAATCTTGTAGAAACTGAACATGTTTTTGGACTTGGTAATACAAATCTAATGGCTGCATACTGTTACACTGAGCATTGCAACTAGGATCTGGAACAACAGGAGTAGCTGATGTTCAACTGAAGGTGATGACAATGGGAAAGGCTGACATCCAAAGGTGAGCAAAGGGGGTTCATAAGGGAAAGGCCTTAGAACACTCAGAACAACTCAAAAGTGTGCAGTGACTCAAAGAGATCCTGGGAGGTGGTTCAAGATATGACACTAGTATTGCATAGATCAAGAATAAAGACTATAGTACATGCAGCAATGGTATATATATCCAAGTGTATGTAAGCAGTAGAATGTGATGGAAGCAGACAGAACTACTGTGGAATGACTAATACATATGAGTATTATGGGAGGATGCAGGAATATGAGGCCATCATGAGAGAGGCAACCAGAAGAAAAAGCTGTCCATTGGAAATATATGAGATGATCAAGATGCAAGTCCAGGGCCCTTACCAGTAGGAACCAAAGAACCAGTTTAGGGCCAGAATGCAGGATAAAGACACTGCTGGATCAGTAATATGACAAATAAGTAATGTTCCCAGCATGGGCCAGGATTGGAATAGAAAAAGGAAAAAAGGAACACTGACATACACAAGAGCACAACTGTAACACATATATTTGTACAGTAATTGTTTGATCTACAGACAATGGACTACTTCTTGGCAGACTTCTTGGCCTTGGCGATCTTCCTTTTCAGCCAGCCATGCCAAATATCCTTGCTATTTTGGGGTGACAATTCAAGTAGTAAGTATGCATCCACAACATCAATATTTCCCCCAAATACATCAACCATAGTAATAATTTCATCAGAGTCAAGAAATCCACCCTCATTCTTGAGAAGAAATTCTCTTGCCATATATCTCTTTTCAGTGTTGATGTCAACCAGTACAACAGGTTTGGCTTTGGCTGGTCCTGCTGGTCCTGCCAGTCCTGTAGTTCTTGATTTGATAGCATGTTTGAAGACTTGAATATTCTCCTTAAAGCTAGTGTGGAGTGCACTAATGTTGTTATGGAGCTCAGTGATCTGTTGTTCTTGCTGTGTTCCCCATCACTTCCAAATTCCAGAAGATGTGCCTGATGCTGCTGTAGGAGCAACCAATCTTGGTGGATCAACTGATCTCAACAGAAGCGATCCTGATGCACCAGCTGATACCATGGATGAGTCATCACTGTTATTATTTGCCTTGTACTTGCCCAGGCACTCTATTCATGCAGAAATGCTGGAGGATGATTTGACTGAGCTTACATTAGACCTGACATATGAAGATGGGATGGATGGAGGCTGAAATGTTGAAGAAGTGAGTTGGTATATGGTTTTAGGAGGGGCGAATGAAAATGACATGGTATAAAGGGAATCTGTTTCAAGAAAGGGAAGCAACAAAGATGTGGTAGATGTGGTAGAAAAAAGAGCTGTTCCAGGAGGGGCAAATGAAAACAAGATGACATAGGGGGGAGCCATTTCAGAAGTAGGAACTGAAGACATGGGGGAAGGAAAAGCTGTTCTAGGAATGGAAATTGAAGACATGGGGGGAGGAAAAGCTATCCTAGGAGTGGAAACTGAAGACATGGGGGGAGGAAAAGCTATCCTAGAAGGGGCAAATGAAGATGATATGGCATAGGATGGGGCTGTTTCTGAAGGGGGAAACAAGAACAACATGGCAGTAGGAGGAAAGGCAATTCTGGGAGCTATATGCATTGGCACAACATGAAGTGGGTGGCTAATGCCTGAGCCATCTGAACCATCTTGAGCAATGCATGTTTGTGATTTTCTCTACCTTTCAACTTCAACAAGAGCTGCATTTTTTCATAGTGAATCCAGTCTTTGTTTTTGAACCTGGCTATGTCTTTTGTCTTCTAAATACAAATCGACTCACAGTCAGCAGGAAACAGAAAAGATTTTTGGACACATCTTCACTAGGTTGTCCCATATGTGCTGACTTTCTGGACCAATATCACCACCCCTATCTAGTGAATAGATGAGTCCCAATGTATTTGCAATCCGGTCAACAGCATTGAACAGATGATCCAGATGCGACTCACCAGTACCACATTCTACTCCCCTATCCAGTGCATTTGCTCTTCAGCCAGGTCTTCCTTATCATCCAGTGCTGAAAGGGCTACCATGTTGATTCACTTAGTAGTGTCCTGGATGGCTCTTGAGGTGACATCCTTGAGATCTGGCTGAATGGTTGAAGGCTGGGAGAGGGAGAAGAGTTGAGAGAGGCGATCCAACATGACTGGTTGAGTGGATGGAGTGAGATGGAGGAGAGATGGGCCCAACTGGGTCAAAGATGCAATGCTTCAGCGGAGTTTCAAATGGCTGATGTAATCAAGGCATATCTGACTGGGGACAGTCAGAATCAAAGTCCCTTGCAGATGTAGGGATCCTGGGTTCCCTACATATGAAATCGTATGTTCCCCCAAGTCCTAGGATCACTTTGTTACATGTAGCGTTGCAACTTGGATCTGGAATGATGGGAGTAGCCATGGTTCAACACAGAGGTAATGACGATGGGGAAGGCCGATATCTGAGGGTGATAACAACAGGGAAGAGCCGACATTCAAAGGGGAGTGAAGGGGGTTCTCAAGGGGGAAGCCTTGGAACACGCAGAGTGACTCAAAAGTCCGCAGGGACTTAGAGAGATCTGAAGGAGGTGGTTCAAGAATGACACTAGATTGTGAAGATCAAGAATAGGGTCTACTGTACATATAGTGGAGGTATATATACCATAGCATATGTAAGCGATAGAACCTGGTAGAACCAGAAGGAACTACTGCGGATGACATACTATGGATGAGTACATGAGAGGATGTGGGGAGACTACACCGTTGTGAGAGAAACGGTGGAGCAAGGTGCTGTCCATCAAAAGTATAAGCAAGAAAGGAATAATCACTTGGAGTCCCATCTGGAAGGAGTAGAAGGAACAGCATGGGACCAGAATATTGGGAAGAGGTGCTGCCAAGTCAGCAATACAATAAACAAGTACTGTTCCCAGCAGGGATCCGGGTCAGAATAAGCAAAAGAAAAGAGATAGATCAAAGTGTACAGCAACTCAACTGTAACAGTGAAGTATTTAGATGTAATGTCCATAAGGGAATCAAGTGGGCCTAGTGTCACTAATGGCAAGATTATTGGGTGGCTACAGTAGGTCTTTTAGAAATGCATTCAAATGAGCTCAGTATGAATATCAGCCAGATAATCAGAAAGGCTTAGTGGAACTGTCAGAAAAGGAATTAGGTGGGCCAAGTAGGTCTTTTGGTAAGGGAATTGGATGGGCCCAGTATCACTGTCAATGAGGCACTCAGATGGGCCCAGAATCATTTTTGACAATGGTCTTGAATGGGATAAATGACTATTTAGATTCAAAATCCAAATTTAGTAGATAAAAATAGTAAATATTATCTTACAGACTTTGACACTTTTTGACATGTGAATCTTTTCATTTGGAAACTAACATGACTGTATACATGTTTCCTGTTATGCTTGGTCTGGGTAGGAATGAGTGTAGCCTTGGTTAACAAGTCAATGTCTTCAGAAGCGTGAGCTTGACTGGACACAGAGTGGTCTAGAGGCATGAGCCTGACTAGAGTCAGTGAGTGATGGGAAGAGGAAGTGACGGAGACTGCTAGGTGAACGACGAGACAGACTTGAAGTAGGCAGACTGCTTGGTATATTCCTAAGAGAGTACCAAGGAGAAATAGCTTGGAGTATACATGTGTATGTGACTGGTATTTAAGTAGGACAAGGATGTGCATGTACCAAGGATGAAAAAGGAAAATATCATTGAGATAGGAAGGGAACAACGTAGAACATTGTTAAAGAACTATGACTAAGGAAGAGAGGGAAACACTATTGGTGAAGAGGGAAATGATGACAAGCAAATGGTAAGTAATCGGCCGACAGAAGGGAAGTGTGTCATCATAGTTAAAAGGGAAAAGTGGTGTCCATGAGAAAAGAAAGAAAGAAAAGGGGCAAATCGTAACATTTCCTAGATAACACACAGCCAATTTAACATATTGATTATTCCTTATTATTCACATCATTCTCCTTTATCCCACCACCATGTCTTATGTGTAGCATTGCAAACAAGATCTGGAATGGTGGGAGTAGCTGGCATTCAATCTAAAGGTAACATCAACAGGGGAGGTTAATGTCTGAAGGTAAGTGAGGGGGGGTTCATAAGGGGAAGGCCTTAGAACACTCAGAGTGACTCAGTAGTGCACAGAGACTAAGAGAGATCTGGAAGTGGTTCAAGATATGATGCTAGTATTGCGAAGATCAAGAATGGGGACTACAATACATGCAGTAATGGTATAAATACTCTATTGTATGTAAGCAGTAGAAACTGATGGAAGCAGATGAAACTACTGTGGATTGGCTAATATGTATGAGTAAGGTGTGAAGAAAGCAGAAATAACAACACTGTTGTGAGAGAAGCAGCAGAAGAGATAAGCTGTCCATGGAACATATGAGATAATCATAGACTAAGTCTGGGGCCTGATTCAGTAGGATCCGAAGGAATGGCATAAGATCAGAAGGTGAGGTAGAGGCACTGCTGGATCAGTGATACAATGAATAAGTAGTGTTCCCAGCAGGGGCCAGGTCAGAGTAAGCAAAGGAGAAGAGAAAAACAGAGGCACACAATAGTACAACCATAACACCATGCCCCCACCAGGCTATGATTTCATGGTTCCACAAGATTGGGCTCTAGCTCTAGTAAATGAGTTGACTCAATATACAATTGCATTATTCTATCAGCAATCTCTGCCAGCACTGGAAAAAAGCAAGCAATCTCTTCTAATTTCATAGGCATCACTAGAAGCTATCTGTGAGGCCAATTGGCTTGTCAGTATTATTGCCAAAGCATACAAGAGACCAAGTAAGCCCCACACATAAACAAATTTCCATATAATTGATACCCATTTAGTCACTCTTTACAAAGTAGATGTCATTTGGATTGTTGAACAATTTTAACAGCTTGATATTCAGGCTGAAAACACCAAGGCTATCAATGAAAAAAGAATATTATATCTTCAAGAGCTAACAAAGCTGGCCATAATACTTAATCAGTCAGGAAATATGATTTTATGATACCTTCCTATTAGCCCTCCAAATCAAGTAAGTGCCATTTTATTAAACATGATTATACACTAATTTTATTTGAAGATGCTTATGTGGCAGGACATGGTGTATTTAAAGCCAATCCTTCAGAAAAGAATGGAAAGCATTGGTGTAATGCTGCTCCATTCTTCTGTAAAGATGCCAAAGTGAAAGAGGCAATCAATCTGTCTCCAGCTTAGCTTCAGCAAGGCTGCCACATTCATATTAATCCTGTGTTATTACATACTGATCTTAGTCCTTGTATAGGGGGGCATAGCCAATTCCAAAGTATTTGTGCTGCTAAAAGAATCAGTGCCTACTGCCAGTGCATATGAATGGCTTTAGCAATCTAAGAAGTCCCTTGCCATCCTTTTGGCAGCATTATCTTGCATCTAGATAAATGCATGAAGAATTTCACCCTAGAAATATGGCAAAGGGAGGTATTCAAATGGTCATGTTAGCTGGATTTGAGGACCAAACTGGGCAGACATATTTGGTGGTGTTTGTATGATGTAGAGGATATATTGACCATTGCTAACCAACCCACAGGAACAACTTTAATAATGTTATCAACAATGGCCAAAAATTCAATAGTATATAGGAGGTTTTCACCAACTTTTAATCATATATTGCTAACATATTCAACAAACAACCAGGCAGTGATCAGGACCAGGCCAACAATGAAGCAAAAGGCTTGTCAAAGTTACTAAAAGCAGCTGGTATTAAAGCAGCAGAAAATTACAAAAAAAGATCCATAAGGAAGGCCCAGGATGAGCTGGTCTAAAAGGTCACCAAAGTGAATAGGTTGATTTGGAAACCAGAAATAAATGGGATGAAGCTTAGGAAGTTGCAATCCTTGAATAGGGGATATCTGATTGCAAAGTATTGTATGTCACAGTTATCTATTATCCACTATGAAATATGATTGATATACAAATATCATAGGGATTGCAATCCAAAACCCAAAGGCAGTCCCTTCTTTCAAAAAACTCTAGCAATATTAATCAGCAATGTTTTCCACCAATCATATACCTCTGTCATTTACCTTTCCTGATGATCTGAGTCATATGCTGATTAAGCATGTGAAGGTCTTTTTTTAGCATGTGAAGATCTTTTTTCATCATATTAAAGACCAGCAAATCAATCATTCTGATAATGTTTTCAGCTTCCAGAAGTGGCTTGACATTGATGGAAAACTACAAGCAGTGACTGAGGAAGACAAACAGCTTCCAAATATAACCTCTGGAGGGGCAAAAAGGCATGACACAAAGAGACCCTGGAATTAAAAGCTATATGGCACTAAAACAGAAGCCAATGAAAAAACTCATGTTGGTGGAACCAATGCTGAGACTTGGTTGCTGATGTTTCCAAACAAAGGCCTACAGAAAACAGGAATGCATATGGCAAATTCAAATGCTGCTGGTAAATTAGTAATAAACTCTTCAAAATGATGATTGTCTTAGTAATATCTATATGAAACAGATGTGGATAGTGATGTTGAAAATTCTGTAGGAAGTCTGAACAATGACCTAGCTGACTACTTCTAAAAAAACTCATGCTAACTTGATATTGATCCAAAGAGCATCAAAATCTTGACATATAAAGGATAAGGGTACCAGCAATATATCCAGACCTACAATACAAATTCCAAATTGCTCAAGCACTCCAGAACCTTCCAGATCAGTTATTAAAGATGCTGAGTTGGTGCCGACATCACCTAAAGCAATTCAGGAAATGGCCACCAATAATATATCAGAATCTCAGCACATCAAGAGTAAAGGCACATATAATGTATCTAGGGCTATAATATATATCCGGAATCAATCAAGCACTCCAGGGTCATCCAGATCAACTGTTGCAAAGGCTGAGTTGGCACTGACATTTCTGAGAATAAATTAGAAAGTAGCCACTAATAATATTGATCATGAAAATGGCAAGGGAAAGGCCAGGATGGCAAGCATATCAAAACTGTTACAATTCACCCCTTTTCTCCCTTCATATTCTTATGAACACTATTTCCTTTTCTCTATGATGACTCATTCCCCATACATTGGCCGATCTTACTCATCACTTGCTAGTCATCATCTCCCTCCATCCAGTAGCAATTCCTTCTCTACTTAGTCATATTCCTTCAACTGCATTCTATGCAATTCTTTTCCTATCTCAATGACAGTTCCCTTTTACACACTTGGTCCATGCACTTTCCTCTTCACTTTAAATACCTGTCACACACACACATACTCTTTAAGCTATTTCTCCTTGGCAATACACCAAGTTGATCGCCTACTTTGAGTTTGTCTCATTGTTCGCCTAGCTGCCCTCCTCAACTCCTAAATCTCCTTATAAACCAACACCTTTCCCCAGTCCTAGTTAGGCTTACGCCTCTAGACCTCTCTGCATCTAGTCAAGTCCTAACTTCTGGCCACATCATCTCACTAGCCAAGGCTATGCTTGCCTCTACCAACTCAAATCAAACAAGTGTGAGCCTGAAAAAAAAGGAAAATTTTTGTAGACTACTATAGGGGTTGTGCAGTGCTCACAGACAGGCTGTGACTGTGATGACTGCACAGCTATTCCAATTCTGTAATCTACTGCACAGAGGGGGACCTTTTTGTGACACTGTGACCACTGTGGAATACTGTACAGTATCACACAGTGCCCACAGACTCAGTCTGCTTTTGCTGATGCAGTGTGGGCTGCAACTCAAACAATGCCAGATAACGTGGCATCACCCCTCATGGCTTCAAGCTCATGTTCCATATCTTCAAGCATGGAGATCACCTCATATATCAACAGCATTTCTGCAGTTGAAAAAAGGTCAGAAACCTGCTTAAAAATCTGCAGGCCAGAGGCATAATAAATCTGTTGAGCATAGGTTTACAGAAATGTGGACTTGGACATATCATCAACACTTTAGTGAGCTGTGTTGCCAGATTCCACTGTTCCAAAGTCAACCCATACTTTTCCAGGCCATAATCAGGATCTTTCACAAAGCTTGAAATATAAAATCAAAAAGTGACATGAGCTTTCAAGCATATAAACTCAAAGTTCCATCAAGTTGGAACATGCCGATCAAGTGTGATTTTAGTGATAGGTTCTGTGCCTGATTGCTGCTGTTTTGCCTCAATGTGAGCATGCAATGCAACATCTAGACATGGACTGTCATTTACTCATCATGCCAAACCTGCCACCTAAAGTCCTCCTGATATCAGATTTGTATTCCTTTATTATTCAAGATTATACCACAAACCTTGGCCATGAGTGTAGCTGCCTTAACTTCCTCCTAGTGGGTCAGATTGATTCCATACACTTCCTTGGCCTTATGATGGGCCTGTGCACAAACATCTTTCACAGTCACAATGTCGGATTACAGACTGTCTACCTACTCATTAGTCATACTACAGTCCCTCTTTTCCTATATTTCCTATTTCAGACACTACTGTAGTCTACACGTTTACGCCACAAGCCCTTTCCCTCCAGTCTCATACCACTCGACTGGAGGTAAGCTACACTACACATCCGTTCCACGTACCTCTTCTGACTCAGTACAGTATATTCATTCATTATAGGTACATACACTCCCAGTCTCATACCACTCGACTGGAGTATATTCATTTGTTATAGTTATAGATCGTTCCCCATCTAATACACAACATTATGGGTGGCCTTTGTGTCATCTGGCAGTTGGGTGTTTGTACTTGCAGATGTGTCTAGATTATCATTCAGGAATTCATGCTCAACTGACATGAAGTTAGTAGCACTTATTCCATCTTTGACAACCCTTTTTACATCAGCTTGGAAAGGATTATCTTTTCCATTACATTTCTTCTTTTTTTCAGCCCCAGATACTTTGACTATCTTTTTGTGAGTCCCTTGGGGGTAGAAGAAAGAGAAAAACCTATGAAATTTGTAATGAGTATGTGATAGCTATTGCATATCTGCATACCTTTGCTACCAAGTTCACAGTATGTGGCATACATCTTGTACATGATGTTTGACCACAAAAACTGGCAACAAGATCATTCAAGTGTTTTGCAGTTGCATTACAATTAGAAGCATTGTCCATGGCCAATGTATGGACTTTGTTCTCAAGCCCAAATCTTGTGATACAATCTGCTGTTTCCTGTGCTAGATACTCCCCAGTATGCTGTTCAGTTAGCCTAATAAATAGTGAGCAATGATTCTGAAATTAGCTTTTTATTTACCACATGAATTCCAAAATGACATACCAGATTTTGCCATTTGCAAGCCATATGACTACAATACCTAGATATAATGCCGAAAAGGAAGCAGTCCATCTGTCAATGACAAGGTGGACTGATCTGATATGCTTCTGGATGGAAAAATAAGTACCATGACCACTATAGGTTCATGAATATTCATATTGAGAAGTAGTCCTTGATGTGTTTTACTCCCTTGTTATAGATGAGGTGAACATTATCAGAAACTGTTTGCACTGATGGGAGCTTTGTTTCTGGGCAGAGCAGCTCCACTTCAATTTTGTACTCTGAATCATTCATTATATTAAATGGGTGGCTAGATCATGTACATCACATTGCAATTAATGCATGGTGCTTTACAGGAGTATATTTTGATACTATGCCAGTAATGGTTTGTTGTGCACCAGTGCTTGTACCACTGTCAGTAATACCATGTTGCTTCAAGCATGCAACTACTTTGTGCTTAAGATTCATTGTCCTCTCGCTGGTTGCCATGCATGCCCAAATATAATAACAGTTTGTAGGATCATCTTTATACATGAAGATGAATTCAATGTGCAGCCATTGGCCTTTTGAACCTGTAATCCACTAGGTGTAAAATGCTTGTAGATGTCCAATGTCCATTTCTGAACAGACTTCTCTAGTGGATGGCAGTTTCAAGTTAATGTTCAATCATATTCAAATTGTACAATAATGTTATGCATAGCATTGTGAATGAGATCTGGAACAATGGAAGTGGCCAATGTTCAGTCCAAAGGTGATGTTGACAGATCAGTTGATATATTAAGAATAAATTGAAGGGGGTTCTCAAGGGGGAGGTCTTGGAATTCACAGAGCAACTTAATAGTGTGCAGAGACTAAGAGAGATCTGGGGGGTGGTTCAAGACACAACACTAGGTTGAAACAACCCAACAACCAATAAATGTGTTGACACTGATATAATGTCAGCACTACAGGTTGCTCAAAAAAAGCAAGAGGTGGTGAGTGTGAACCAGAGTTCTCCAGTTACCAAGGTTGGAGGGAGAGAACCAAGAGGACAAACTGAGGTCCTCTGGGCTGGATCTGGGCCTTTATATACTATTTAGAGATATGTACATGTTTGTACTGAATCTACCAATACATGTCCATATGTGTCCATAACATGTGGTGTCCGCATGTATCACCATGAGGAGAACAGCCATGGGGCTATGTGGAATGGTACTTCATAGAAGGTCATAGAAGGTCATAGCCTCCTGCATGTGCCTCAAGTGTGGATCAGGTGGTGTAAAAGCATGAACATGCTGCCTGTGCATGTTAGAAGCATAGAACATATGGTTAATACATGTATCAGGAGTCATCATGAGTCATGGGGATTCATAAGGGGCCATGAGAAGCATAGACATGCATCCTGTGCATGGATCTGAAACATAAGAAGCATAATTGATGACATGCAGCGTCTGCATGCATCAAATGGAAGTTGTGACATGTGTTCAACGCATGGATCATGAATCATAGAAGCATACCATGAGGTCGCTGTGTGTATCATGAGTCATGATGAGTTGTGAGATGTCATGAATAAGGAAAAGAAGCATAACATGCATGTAATGCATGTATGATAGAAGAAAGGCATAAGGCATAGAAATAGAAGCACATAAAATAAGGTGCAGCCTCATGTCATTGATAAGAGATAAAGGGCTGTGTCTAGCACAGGTTAGAAGATAAGAGATTGTCCATTGGGGTGACCATGACAAGTGTTGAAAGTGAAGCATCACATGTCTGTAAAGTAAGAGAAAAGAGTGAAAAATGGAAAAATATATCATAAGATCCATTAGGGGCTAAAGCCTGTTGTGTCCGGAGTAAGGACCATAGTCCATACATCCATTACATAGATTGTGCAGATCAAAAATGGAGACTAATATACATGCAGCAGGGATATAAGCACTTGAATGTATGTAAGCAGTAGAAGCTGGTGGAAGCAGATGGAACTACTGCGGATTGACAAATACATATGAGTCACAAGGGAAAAAGACGGAAAGATGATGCCGTTGTGAGAGAAGTGGTGGGGAAGATAGGCTGTCCATAGAACATATGAGATGATCAAGAGATAAGTCCAGGGCCTGGTCCGGTGGGATTTGAAAGAATGGCATCAGGCCAGAAAGCAGGGTAAAGACACTGCCAGGTCAGTGATACAATGAATAGATAGTGTTCCCAGCAGGAGCCAGGATCAGAGTAAGCAAAAGAAAAGAAAAAGATGAATGCGTACAATAGTACAACTGTAACAGATAGCACAAAAACTCACGAAGAATCATCTCATCATTCCAATTCCAAACATCTGCATCTGGTAGTGTACCACGTTTGGCTCATTTACGTGGTTGGAAATGGATGACAACAGATGGTGAGGACTCTTACAGTTTCTCTTGTGATTGCATACAATCAGATGGTGAGTCTGGTAGTGTTTCTCAGGATAAACTGCCTCAAAAACCATCTTTTGTTAGACAGAAACCAACTTGAAGTGATTTTAATACAAACTTACCAGATTTACACATCTTCAAGGTTTTGACCCACTATATACCGGTGGGTGGTGAAGCATAATGTCAGACAGATGCTAAAGGGGACCAACAATACAAAAAACATTTATTTATACACTTTGCATACCTTTATTCTGGTTCATGACATGTAGGGTCTGCAAAGTTAGCAGTGAGTTGTTCAATTCTGCCAACAGTAACTTTGGAACCTAAAGGTGCCTGAGTTGAAAGCTACCACCTGTGCATCACCTTGTGCAATACACCATAGGTCCAGAACTCAATGGGATGTCATGCCAGCATTCTCATCAGATGGTTGGCAAAGGAATCCAGTGGGCCCAGTGAGGTGGTCAGCAAAAGAGTCAGATGGGCCCAGCACCCCTGTCAGCGAAAGAATCAAGTGGGCCCAGTGACAGGGTCAGCAACAGAGTCAAATGGGCCCAGCATCCCTATTGGTGAAGGAATTGAGTGGGCCCAGTGACGGGGTCAGTGACAGAGTCGGATAGGTCCACATTCCTGTTGGTGAAGGAATCAAGTGGGCCCAGTGAAGTGGTTAGCAACAGAGTTGGATAGGCCCAGTAAAGGGGTCAGTGAAAGAGTCAGATGGGCCTAGTGAGATGGTCAGCAAAGGAATCAAGTGGGCCCAGTGAGGTGGTTGGCAACAGAGTCAGATGGGCCCAGCATCCCTATCAGTGAAAGAATCAAGTAGGCCCACTGAGGTGGTTGGCTAGTGACTCGGAAGGGCCAAGTAGTATAGTTGGCAGGGGTATTGAAGTGCCCAAGTGACTATTTATGTATCAATGAAAGGGTAAATTCACCAATTCAACATGGTAAATACACATCAGAGACTTTCAGAAATTTTAACATGTGAACCTTCCCATATGGAAACTGACATGATCTTATTCTACCTGTTGCCTAGACAACACTGAAGTAAATTTAATGCATAGTTGATCGACTCACTTTCACACCATTCTTTTGCCCCCTACTATGCCCTCACCAGACTGCAATTCTGTTGTTCTGCAAGATTGGGCTCTAGCCCTATGCAACGACTTCGCACACTATATGGTCATTTTATTTTGCCAAGAAACTTGACCAATTCTGGAAAAAAGCAGGCAATCTCTTCCAATCCCAAGGGCACTGCTGGAAATCATATGTAAGGCTGATCAGCTGGTTGGCATCTTAGCTTGGGTATATAAAAAACAAAGTGAGTGGTGTGCACTAAAATGTAGCCAAATTCCTAATGCCCTATTAGTAACTCTTCATGATATTGACATTATTAGGGTTGCTGAACAAGTCTGACAACTTGACATCCATGCCAAAGACACTGATTCTCTAGATCATCAGCAAAACCCTAATTATATCTTAGGCTGTCCAGAGTTACAGCATATTACAGTATTACTACAGAATGCGACCAAAAATGGCATAGTAGATTACAGCAATTGACAGCATGACAGCTGAGAAATTTGACAGGACCCTGGCATCACATCATGTTACAGTTCATCACAATGGGACATATCAGCTCAGCAGCACAGTGTGACAGCACTATAGCCAAGTGATGTGACAGGCATCTAGTGAAACAACCCAACAACAACTAGTACTGCTATAGGCTGCTCAAGCAAGACAGAGGGGAGTGTGAAGACTGGCTCTCTGTTGAAGGGGGAAAACCAAGAGGACAAACTAAGGTCCTCTGGGCTGGCTCTGGGCCTTTATATACTATCTACGTGTATGTACATGTTTGTACCAGATCTACCGATACGTTCTCGCGGTGGGCTCCAGATTTAGGGTGAATGAAGCTGCTCAACCTAGAAGGTAAGGCTAACCTGGTTGGTAGCAGCTAAAAAGGGTGTGATATGTTCAACCCCAAAGAGGGAACAGAACCAGGTGGCTGGAGGAAGCAACCAGTAGGGCTTATGAATCCCTGATCTGGTCAAGGAATAGGTGTTCTGGACAGCAGAAGAAACAATAGGCAACCAGGCCAAAGGATAGAAAGAAAAAGGGAAGCAGAGCGGATGGAAGGCTAAGGACTTTGATGGGATGACTTAAGATTGTGATGGACCTTGGTGAATAAGATTCTCCTCCCCGTATACCATATAGGATACAGGAATTTATAGTCTGGGCATACTCATGTGTTACATGTAGCATTGCGAACAAGGAAGATCCTGAATGTTGGAGTCGCCGAGGTTCAACTAAGGGGTTTGGACGACAAGTCAGTCGTCAGGTTGAAGGTAAATAAGGGGAGTTCACTAGGAATCGCCTAGGAACTTGCAAAGTACTTCAGTAGCATGCAGAGGCTAAGAGAAGTTCTGGAGGTTGGTTCTAGATACAATGCTAGATTGTGAAGATCAAGAATGGAGACTAGAATACAGGCAGCAACAGTATAAGTACTAAGTTGTACGTAAGTGACAGAAGTCTATAGAAGCAGACGGAACTACTGCGGATTGGTAAATACATATGAGTCAGTGGGAAGGTAGCGGGGAGACGACACCATTGTGAGAGAAGTGGTGGAGGAGAGAAGCTGTCCATAGTACATACGAGATAGTCAAGACTGAAGTCCAGGGTCTATTCCGGTAGGATCCAAAGGAACGGCGTCAGGCCAGAAAGCGGGTAAAGGAGCTGCCAGGTCAGCAATACAACAAAAAGGTAATGCTCCCAGCAAGGGCCGGGGTCGGAATAAGCAAAGGAAAAGAGAAAAATGGACTGACGCAACAGTACAACTGTAACACCATGATTGTAACAAGTAAAAACAAGTAAAACACCAGTACTCTTGATGGTACCTATGGATGGATATGGACTAGGAAAGCTAATACTGTGCCGGAATATGGGCAGATGAATGAATAATAACCTACCATCAAGTTGGATGGACTGCACATTGGACTGGAAGATACAAACAGATGATCCAGAATCTGGAAAAGGGGGTCCAGACAGTCTGGAAAGCGGATGGGAGTGGGTGGATGAGTAGATAGGACCGGATAGGATTGGATGGGACTAGATGGAACATCCATTGGAAGCCTGATGCATGGAAAGAATGACTCAAGGTTTAAAATAGGGGTTTTCAACCATAGAGAGCATCAGATCCCTACAACATGTCCATATACTGTATGTCCATAACATATGGCTACTGCATGTATCACCATGAGGAGAACAGCCTTAGGGCTGTGTGGAATGGAAGTGTGAACATAAGATGTTTCATATCAGAAGAGAAGCATGACATGCAGACAACGCATGGATCTGAGACATGAGAAGCATAGAAGAATGGAAGCATACCATGAGGATGCTGCATGGATCAAAAGAAGGTATGAGGCATGGAAGGTTTAGAAGCATATAAATAATAAGGCGCTGCCTCATGCCATGGATAAGAGATAAGGGCTGTGTCTAGGCACAGGGTAGAAAGATAAGCAGATAAGACTTTAAGGGAAACCATAACAAGGGTGAAAGGGAAGTGTCATGTGTCTGTGGGTTGTTAGATAAGATAAGATAAGAGAGTGAAAAATTATGCTAAGTCCATTGTGATGCATCTGTAACATCTAGCTCCACAACATGTCACAGTCTGTCACAATATGGCACAGCAGCTCAGCAGCACAGTGCCAACAGGGACTGTAGTAACTACATAGATACATAGATACTACTAGTAATAGCAAATTCTAATTAGACTACCATTTCTAATGGGCTGGGACTTAGATTTTTTGAGTGAGTCATATTACATAATTATATTCATCATGTCATGCTCATTGTGACAATTCTTACCCCACACCCAATTGACTCCACCTCCACCTCACTGTTTTGAGCCCAACCACTCGCCCCCTGTTATTGCCTCATCATTTCGAGCCTAAACCCCAGTGAGAATTGGTCATGTAAAATAGTGAATCTGTATGTTTATACATGTTTCTCTTTGGGTTTCTATGTTGGAAAGGGGGAATTTATGTGTCTGGTCATTCCAAGCCATGCAGCCCAAGTTACAGTACATAATGTGCACTGGCATGGCATGGCACCATGGCACTGCCACTCCAATTGCGCATGGGTGTGATACACTCCTCCACTTTCCTATCACATGTCATGTATTATGCATAGCTGGTCCTCTCACTTCTACCACCATGGCACATACTCTGTACAGTAAGATTGTTGAAGAAGAACACACAGTATGGATAGACGTGCCTCTCAAACAGTAAGAGGTGTACTGCTTTACATATTCACCTCAATTTCCTGGCCTATTGGTAAGTCACAACTTGGCTAGATAATCATTTAAAATGTGTGGTATCATATTATGTTATGCATTGCAGACAATTGTGATCAGGCCATTGCCAACCCTAAGTAGCACCACAACTCCCTCTGAGCCTGGAAAACAAGACAAGGAAGTATCAAAAGTGGTTGACACTAACTCTACCGCTTTCTTGGAATAATTTCATAATATTGTCCAATGCCTCTGTGAGTACCATTTAAAGTCTATTCATGTCACTTTTTTATCACATATTTACTTCACACAGCACCTGAGGACCCTGACAAGACACTTCCCATCAGGTCTGATGCCAAACTAAAGTAAAAGCTTCCTCCAAAAGGTATGTCCTATCTTTCCATTTCCTCTGCTGCTATTTGATGTACTAACTATAACAGATGACTCAGATGCTACTGAATCCAAAAGTGAATCGGAATTCCTTGCCTGTGTTGCCCAGATTGGAGCCAGAAAAGTAAGTCATCATTTTCATATTGAAGCAATTAACTCCTTACCTTGTGCAGAAAAAAGCATGTTGCTGACGACATGAATACATGCTGACTTTGTAGCATACTGATTGACTTTGTAGCATGCCATAGCATTATTATGGTAATATCTTGCATGCCAGATATATCACAAAAGCTGTGTTAGTACTGTATGTATTCTTCCACACTCGCCACATACTCCAATGCATGCCCTCTGCCCACTATAACTGTGTGTGCATCAAGCACAATTTTAATCTTCTACATCTTGTTTCATCCTTTACCTGGCACAGGCATCTTGGTGAGGCCAGTTCTGAAGAAGAACATCAGCATATTCATGAAGCCAAGTACCAAGGTCTATTCTGACCATCTATGATTACTGGGGTTCATTCCAAGTGACCCTGTCTGCTGGTAAGTCAGTTTCTTTGCTTAAATTCATTGTAACTCATCTATTTTAGCATCACTCTCCCCCACCTCCCCCAGACCATGTGGATTCCCCACCCCCACCATCCAATCCTCCTCGTTTGCCACCCCCTTTTCCAGACTGTGGCCTAGAATCTTTGTGGCATCTAGGTCTCCACATTCCACCTCTAGAATCCATTGGTTGCTGGAGGATCAATTATCAGTGCAGACAGTCCCCACATATTGATATAGAAAAGCTTCATTATCAGGCTACATTTGGACCCATGGTTGAATCTCTTGGCTTTATTTAAGCTCTCTGTGGTGCCTCCACCAGCAAATCCTTTTCAATGCTTCATCCAGATGCCTTACTCTGGCTCCATGATCCACCTCATGCCCCACTTGTCATCGATGACTTTGGTCTTCATTTCAGTCTTTCTGTTTATCTTGCACTTGAGTATGCTTCTCAAGATGCTTATGCTTGCATTGCTCATTCATTCAAACAAAACTTCCCCGCTGTTGACAACTTTGTGTCCTTTTATGCCATTGAGAAAACCATCCAGATGTACACCAGCATTAAGCCACTCATATATCATATGTGTCATGACATATGTTGTTATGGTTGAGTTGTTGTATGCTTCTGTTTATCTTTTCTCTTTCGCTTATTCTGACCCAGACCCATGCTGGGAATGGTACTTGTTTATTGTATTGCTGACTCAGCAGCATCTCTTCCCGATATTCTGGTCCCATGCTGTTCCCTCTACTCCTTCCGGATGGGACTCTGAGTGATTATTCCTTTCTTGCTTATACTTCTGATGGACAGCGCCTTGTTCCACCGTTTCTCTCACAATGGTGTAGTCTCCCCACATCCTCTCATGTACTCATCCATAGTATGTCATCCGCAGTAGTTCCTTCTGGTTCTACCGGGTTCTATTGCTTACATACGTTACGGTATATATACCTCCACTGCATGTACACTAGACTCCATTCTTGATCTACGCAATCCTAGCGTTGTTCTTGAACCACCTCCTTCGGATCTCTCTAAGTCCCTGCACACTTCAGAGTCGCTCTGCAAGTTCTAAGGCTAAATCCCTTATGAACTCCTTTCACTCTCTCAAACGTCAGCCACCCCTGTCATTATCACCTTCATGTTGAACAACAGCTAACTCCTGTTGTTCCGAATCCCTGTTATGATGCTATGTGTAACACATGTGCTGTGTTTACAGGTCTGTTTGCTACCCTTGATGGATGCCCCAAGTGTGACAAGTCTAGGTGGAAGGAAGAGTGTCTCCAGGGCTCAAATGTTCAGGTCAAAGTCCCTGCACAGCAATTCACAACCATCCTGCTTGGCCCTCAGATCCAGGCATGTTTTCACCACCCTGACAGCGCTCAGGAAATGCACTATCTCTGGAAACGTGTGCAAACCATTCTTGATGACCTTGAATGACAAAGGAATGCAACCATTCCCATCCTGGATGATATCATTACCAGTTGGGACTTTCTCAGCACAGTGCTTAGTGGTGATATTAAAGAGAATGATGTTGTACTTATGGTTTCCCTCAACAGTGCTCAACTCTATAGCAGCAAGGAGTCTGACCATTGGATGTATATTTGGGTTCTATTAAACCTCTCTCCAGACAAGCATTATCACAAGTTCCATGTTCTCCCTGGTGATTTCATTCCTGGATCCAACAAACCCAAGAATCTTGACTCATTTTTATTCCCAGGTATGTATCACTTTATCACATCAAATAGAAACAAGTTTATTTATCTTTTCTAGGGATGTACCATCTTGCTGCTTTGCAGCGAGAAGGGCTTTTGATCTGGGATTCATTCACAAATATGTCATATACTTCTTGCCCCTACCTTCTCTTCACAACTGCTGGTCCCAGGTTGGTTTACTGGGATGGCATGGTTGGCCACAGTGGAAAAAACGGTTGTTGACTGTATTGTGGTGTTCTGGGCTGCCAAAAGAATGGTGGCAAACACTACTATTGTTACAATTTGCCTCTTTTCTCCCTTTGTATTCTCACAAACACTATTTCCTTTTCTCTATGATGACTCATTTCCCACACATCAGCTGATCTTACTCATCACTTGCTAGTCATTGTCTCCCTCCATCCAGTAGCAATTCCTTCTCTACTTAGTCATATTCCTTTGACTGCATTCTACGCAATACTTTTCCTATCTTGACAATAGTTCCCTTTTACACACTTGGTCCGTGCACTTTCCTCTTCACTTTAAATACCTGTCACATGCACATGTACTCTTTAAGCTATTTCTCCTTGGCAATACACCAAGTCAATTGCCTACTTTGAGTTTGTCTCATCATTTGCCTAGCTGCTTTAGGGTGAATGAAGCTGCTCAACCTAAAAGGTAAGGCTAACCCGGTTGGTAGCAGCTAAGAAAGGTGCGATATGTTCAACCCCAAAAAGGGAACAGTATCAAGAGACTGGAGGAAGCAACCAGTAGGGCTTACAAATCCCAGATCCGGTCAAGAAATAGGTATTCCAGACAGCAGAAGAAACAATAGGCAACCAGGCCAGAGGATAGAAAGGAAAAGGAAAGTGGAGCAGGTGGAAGGCTAAGGACTTTGATGGGATGACTTAGGATTGTGATGGGCATTGCTGAATAAGATTCTCCTCCCCGTATACCATATAGGATACAGGAATTTATAGTCTGGGCATACCTGCGACTGTAACAAGTAAAAACAAGTAAAACACTGGTACTCCAGATGGTACCTATGGATGGATATGGACTAGGAAAGCTAATACTGTGCCGGAATATGGGCAGATGAATGAATAATAACCTACCATCAAGTTGGATGGACTGCACATTGGACTGGAAGACACAGATGAATGATCCAGAACCTAGAAAAGGTGGTCCGGATGGTCCAGAAAGTGGATGTGAGCAGGTGAATGAGTAGATAGGACCGGATAGGGTTGGATGGGACTGGATGGAACATCCATTGGAAGCCTGATGCATGAAAAGGATAACTTGAAATGTAAAATAGGGGTTTTCAACCATAGGGAGTGTCAGATCCCTACACCGCCCTCCTCAACTTGCTAGTCAAGGCTATGCTTGCCTCTACCAGGATCAAGCATAATAACTATCCAGCCCTCTTATGCCCATATTGTGCTTGGCAGCAACCATGCAGATATTGACATCTTCAACCTTTCTCTGGGTGGTTCCACCGGCTATGCAGACAATATTACCAAAATTGTTACTGTTCACAATCCTACTCAATGGGATAAGACAAAGACTAAGACAGGTCTAATAAAGCCACCATTAATTCTGGGTCTCCCTCCTTCTCATTCCCTCAGCATCTCCTTGTCAATGACCACTAATATCATGCATCTCACTGGCAATCTCTCCCACCTTCTTCTTTTTCTCTGGTAAGGCACCATTCACCTTGACCCTGCAGATGACAAAACAACATGGGACTGGGCTACACTTTGTGACAGTAATGTTTGGACTATGCACAGCAAGGATGTCAAGGCTGTTGGCTGCCATCTCCCTGGTTCCTTTGACCACAAACTATGTGATATTACCAAGAAGCTCAATATGCAATACAAGACCTGGGAGTTCCAATTCTATACTTTTGGAATCACACCCATTCTTCTTTACAATATCCTCCCACTGAAATATTGGTTGCATTACTGCCAGCTAGTTTGTGGGTTCCAGATCATGTGTTAGTACTCTCTGACTTTGGAGCAGCCCAAAGATGCACAATTCCTTCTCTATAACTGGGAACACAACTTTGAACTGTTATATTATCAACTCAAAGAATGTCACATTCATTTTGTCTATCCCACAGTCCATCAAGTCGCACATTTGGTTCCTGAAGCGATTCAAAAAGGTCTGCTGATATACTATGCATAGTGGACAATGGAGTGCATGATTGGGAACCTGGGTCAACAACTTTGTCAGCCATCGAAATCATTTGTAAATCTTGCAAGAGAGGGAGTGTGACATTGTCAAGTCAATGCTCTCATCTCACTTATTCCTGAGCTTGATGATTCTCCTCCAACACTTTCTCATGGTGCCGAGGATCTTGGTGGTGGTTATGTCCTCCTTTATAAACAATCCAAGTATCCAATCTTACCCAACACTGAACTATCTGCAGTCCTCCAATGTCTTTATCGAAACCAGCCTGTCTTCTGCATCCACAAATGGACCTGCCTTTGCCTTCCAAATGGTTAGGTTTCTTGTTCTCTTTGGAAAGAAGACAATGATCCTAACCATCTGTATCAATTGTGTATTTCACACAATGTTAAGGTAAGTCTATTAAACAGACTCGTAAGTTCCTCTGAACTAATTATATATTGTCAGCTTATCTTTGAAGGTTCAATTTGTATCAATGAAGTACAATACTATGCTCAGATACCTTTAAGTTAGGCAGATAAAGATGAACAAAACTGGCACTTTCAGACTACCACTGTTATGGTTGTACTATTGTGTGCCTCTGTTTTTCTCTTTTCCTTTGCTTACTCTGACCCCAGCCCCTGCTGGGAACATTACCTATTCATCATATCACTGACCCTGCAGTGCCTTTATCCTGCTTTCTGGCCTGATGCTATTCCTTCAGATCCTACTGGACCAGGCACCAGACTTGCTCTATGATTATCCCATTTGTTCTATGGACAGCCTATCGCTTTTGCCATTTCTCTCACAATAGTGTCATCATTCCATCTTTTTCACACCTTACTCATACATATTAGCCAATCTGCAGTAGTTCCATCCACTTCCATTGGTTTCTACTGCTTACATACAATAGGGTATTTATACCATCACTGCATGTATAGTAGTTCCCATTCTTGATCTTCACAATACTAGCGTTGTATCTAGAACCTCCTCTGGATCTCTCTTAGTCTCTGTGCACTACTGAGTTGCTCTGAATGTTCTAAGGCCTTCTCCTTACGAACCCCCTTCACTTACCTTCAAACATCAGCCTTACCTGTCATTATCACCTTCAGACTGAATGTCAGCAACTCCCATTGTTCTGGATCTTGTTTGTGACACTACATATAACAACCGCTGTGATTAAGCTTTTCTCCCCTCCAGATGTTGAACTTCTCAGGCAATCATCACAAGTGCTAGCTGCTTCAACACTTCTTAGTCAACTCACAGTTGTTGATGTGAAATTCATTCAGAGTGTTGTTGCAATGATCCCTTAGAGGTTGGTATTGACATCAAATGGAGAAGAGGCCATAGATGCTTTTGCATGGTCAAGAAATCAGGGTTGGACAATTCAGATCTCGGCATACCTTATTCTGAGTCACTGGATTAGGAGGACAAGGACAAGAATGAGTAACCACTTAGTTTTGTACCTATGAATGTGTATTGGGTCGATCCCATTGATCTTATTGGGCAATCCTGCATCAGAGTTATCTTCCCCTCTCAACATGCCTCTTGTGATTCTTCCGATAAAATGGACTATGATACCTACAGTATATCCAACAGCATGCTCCCTGGGCATGAAAATGCACTTGGGTTGACCTTTGAAGAAACAGCAATGGGTACACCTGAAATCTAGGGACATGCACACCAATAGCAGCCAAACTACATGGGGTATGGGATAATACAAGTGTGTTATTAGCTGTTATCCACATGTAATCAACATTGTTTTATCGCTATACATAGAATGCATATATGCACGAAAGTTCACAGATACAAGTGCTTTCCAAGCGCTGTGGTATGCTAGAGCAACAGCTTGTTCAAAGGACCATAGAGCATGATATAATCCAGTAAGTACTTCATTCTACATTACAGCAGGAAAACTATCGATCATATAATTCTAGGGCACTGTTCAACAAGCTTATAGATGCAGTCAAGGAAGGGAAGACTCAGACACTCAATGTCAACACACACACAGAGTATCAGAACAACAACAAGATTCAATTTTGGACCCACGAAAGCTTCAACTTGTACATCAACTCAGCCAAAGGTGCTGCACAAAGAGAGGGTCTTGGATTGGTAACCTTCTTGGAGGACAAGAATGGGACAACTCATACAAGAGCGGTAATCAAATCCTTTCAAAAGGACCTCAAGATGGTTTTTTGGGACCTTGCCATTAAGAGGATCATATCAAAGTCTTGGGGGAAAGCATCTGCAACTGCTAAAAACATCATCAGGGACCACATGGAGTGCAATTGGCCATCACTTTGGCTTGCTGAGAACAGCTGGAAACTCAAGCACTTAGCTCCTCTGGACTATCCTGGCTGGATGTGAACTAACCTCAATGAGAATGGCAAGTTGGTGGCCAAGGAGGAAGACACTGAATCAAGGTCAGTTAGTCACAAATGAAAAGCAAAGGTCGGTAAGTCTGAGCAGACAATAGACAAGAAATTCAAATGTATGTCATTGATTTTAATTTCAGATGCCTGCCAGGAGTGTCACATGTTACTGATTGGATGTAGTGGATGATTTGGATACAGATCTTGATCTGGACAACAAAGCAGAGCTATATAGGATCTCTCCAGACCCGCCCAAACCAGTGACCTTAACCCCTACCCCCATACTTCTACCATCCAGTACTCCACCTCCACCTCCATCTATACACAAAACATTGGAGATTCTGGTCGAACCATCATCATCATCATCTTTGTCAAGCCCATCAAGTGGCCTATCAGTGCCCATCGAAGTGAAATTCGATTCAACCTTTCAAGTTGACTTGAATTTGGAGCCTGTGGTTTCTTCTTCAAGCCCATCAAATGGCCTACTGGTGCCCATCAAAGTGACATTTAATCCAACCTTTCAAGTTGACTCAAGTCTGAAGCCTGTGGTTTCATTGCCAGAGCATCCTCAAAAACTTGCAAAGGCTGTCAAGTCACCATTGGCCTTGTCAGAGCCCCTCTGAGTTGACACCATTCAGACTCAGGCTGTTTAGGCTGAGAGTAATGTGCTTTCAAGGAAACCAGTAGAGGATCAAATGGCTGTGAATCCACTGTAAATGGTCACATATCCACCTGCTTTCAAGTTCTCACCACTTCTGATCCAGCTGGCCTGGGGCAGTGAGATATTGTTGCAGTCCCACACTGCCACCTCCTGCAAAAGCTGATGAAGTCGGAAAAGCAGGAAATACAGGTGTGAAACCCAAGCAGAAGATGTGACCACCCAAGTCACACACTGGATAGTAAGTTCAGTTGTTTCTTTGATGCTGATACTGACTCAAGGATTCCTTATAGCACACTCTGTGCTTGGCACTGGCTGACCCAGGTGAACATGAAAGGAACAAGTGAAGAGTTCCAGGCTTATTGGAAGATCCATCTCAGTGATCCACAATGAGAAGTATATCTTCCACCAGCTCGGAGTACATCATATACTAATGATACCACACTAGGCCTACAGCACTGAAGCAAAGGCAGTGGTAAGCAATGAATCCATTAATAGTACCACACTGATATGTCACTAGCTCAACAGCACTTGGAACAAGGATATCTACAATGACAAATTGTACTGATACCCAACATCTTCATACTGCATCACAGTTGTTCTCTTCAACATTACTCAGCTTGCTGCTCAACTTGCACATCTGCATCAATATATTTGTTCTCTCATGTTATTGCTCCATTTACCACTTGAAATCACACATCAACATGTCAAGTATCTGCTCTCACACACTCTCACACACTCTTGCATCATCACTTGGTCTGTCCATTAGTTTATTCATTGCTTTTGTACTCTCTTGCAAGTCCTTAATCTTAATTAGCTTTTATTATCATTTTTTTTGGCCTCAGATGACACATAGGGTGCATATGGGTGCTGGTGTGGGAGGGAGGGTGATTAGGTTGTCCAAATAGGGTTTAATTAGCATGCAACTAGATAATAGCAAATGCATTTCATATCATTGGATTGCATAAGGATGCAAATGGGAACCAAAGCAGGACAGCCTGGGTAAGAATGTTACACAACAGAACTGTATGATTTTGCTCCAAAAACACACTCAGACATTGGTATGCATACTATTGCATGCAGATCTCTCCCACATTATGAGTAAACCATGTGTCATGTAGATATGACCATGCAAACATACAATAACATGTGATCACACTATTTTACATGACCAATTCTCACTGGGCCTGAATGCTCACCTCTCACCTCAGCCACTCCATTCGAACCCAACCATTCATCCCCTGGCATCACCTTGTGTGCCATTGTGTTCCAATGAACATGACAACATCCTCAGGCCTCCCCTGCTATCAGACAAGTGCAAGGGAAACGTAGGCAATGCAATTGCATGCCACAACAACAACAATGCTGCTGACATGGCAACTGTGGTGACAACTACATTGCCACTACCACCATCATGTTACTGATGGCTGCCACCCTCATTGAGTGCCAGATGATGACAACGGCAAGGGCAACACGACTGCATGCCACCACACAATGACAATGGCAACAACCACTACCCTGTGGCTGACAAGAATGACACAGGTTCACCACCATGTTGACAATGGTGATGGGGAGATAACACCCCTTTGATGAGGATGACACAGTGGTGGGAATGGTCATCACATGGCCACCACCACCACCATGTTTACAACGAGGAGGAGATGACCCAGGCAAGTAGGATGTAGTGTCACAGTGAACCACCACCACTATGTCAACAATGACAATGATGGCAACACAGTGGCAATGGCCATTACACCACCACCACCACTATATCAACAATGCCCCCAACAAGGATGATACATCAGTGGAGGCAATCACTGCACCACAACCACCACCCTGCTGATGACGACAGTACCCCCAGATGAGAACAACATGGCGGCAAGAGATATGGCTGCCACTACCACATCAACAGCAATGACATGTCTCAGGTGGTAGTCACCATGTGACCACCACCACCATATTGACAGTGATGACAACATGGCAGTGGCAGTGGCAGTGGCCACCACACCACTACCACCACCATGTTGACAACAACAACAATAGGACAACATCCCCAACCATGTTACCAATGATGACAACACAGTGGTGGTCACCATGTGACCACCACCACTATATCAATGATGACAGCAACAATGAGGAGGGTGAAATGACACCCCCACCCTGTTGCAAATGAGGGGGACACAGCAGTGGCAGCCAGTGTGCCACCACCACCATGTTGGCAACCATGATGACGGGATGACACCCTGCTGCTGATGGGGACAATATGGTGGCAGCCACTACCATGTCAATGACCACAGTGACATGTCTTATCTGGTTCTCACTGTACTGTTAACAAGGACAATATAGTGCAGTGGCAGTGACACATGACCACTACCACTGTGTCATCACTGACACAACAGGAGCGCAACAAAGGTGACAACAAACAACAATGATGCATTGTCAACAAGGTGACATGGCGCAGTGGCAGCAATATGCAACCACTACCACTGCATCATCACTGGCATGACAGGAGTATGGGGAAGGCAATGCGGTGATGACAATGTGAAGGTTGCAACACTGCGATCTTCATGATGTTGTAGCACTCATTTTCCTAGTTAAAAATTTAACTGTGTAGTTAGTATGAGTAGAACAATTAACTCTGTTCTACTACTTGAGTCAAACAAGTGTAAGCCCAAAAAAAAAATGGTGACTTTTGTACATCAGCAAAACCCTAATTATACCCCAGGCTGTCCAGAGTTATAGCATATTACAGTATTACTACAGATTACTACAGAACATGGCCAAAAACAGCATATTGATTACAGCAGCTGACAGCTTGACAGCTGAGAAATATGACAGGACCCTGGCATCACATCATGTCACAGTTTGTCACAGTGTGACAGCAGTATAGCCAAGCAATGTGACAGGCACCTGGCTCCACATCATGTCATAGTTCATCACAGTATGGCACACTGGCTTGATGGCACAGTGCAACAGTGCACAGTGTTGACAGGAACTATAGTACATAGATACAAGTAATAGTAGTTCCTAATTAGCCTACCTTTTTTAATTGGTGAGGGACTTGTGTTTTTTTGTGTGAGTCACATTACATAATCAAGTTCATTTTGTGTCACACTTGTTGCAACAACTCCTTTTTCCCCACATGCAAATGACTCTGCCTCCACCTTGCTGTTTTGGGCCTGACTGCCTGTCCCCCACTGTCGCCTTGCCATTTCAAGCCCAACTGCTTGTCCCTTGTCACCCCAATGACAGCAACAACAACACATCCTGTCCAGTCACCCACTGCATTGACAACAATGGTGATGATAATGGTGTGTCCCAATCCCTCCCTCCACTGTACTGATGATGATGATGATGATGATGCATCCCATATAGCCCCC
>JBBPTZ010000137.1:0-40059 GCA_038094315.1 Phylloporus cf. tubipes
CCAGCTGACGCACTCTCCCGGAAAGACCTCGTAGACACCTCGGCTGACAACAACAACGCCTCCATCGTTCCTGACCCGGTCGTCATTAATGCACTGGACCTTACCCTCGCCCGTCACATCCAATCCTCCTCCCAGTCCGACCCCCTCGTCCTTAAGGCCATTCAGAACGTCCAGGACGGCTCTCCCCTCTTCCCTCGTTCGGCTCTCGAAGACTGGACGTTCGATGCCGGACACCTCTACTACAAAGGACGCATGTACGTTCCTCCCGCCAACCGATCCGCCCTCCTCCATGCCCTCCATGAATCTCCCACTACCAGACATGCCAGCCGTTTCCGCACCAAGACGCTCGTCGAACGGGACTATTGGTGGCCCGGACTTGCTACTTTTGTGTCCTCCTTCGTCGCCGGATGTGCTGTTTGCCAATCCGCCAAGGTCAACACCCATCCCACCATCCCGCCGCTCTCCCCCATCGCATCTACCACCGCCCTCCCATTTAAACAGTTATCTATGGATCTTATCACAGACCTTCCCCCTGCCGCAGGACATGATTCCTTGTTGGTCATGGTCGACCAAGGCCTTTTGAAGGGGGTAATTTTATGCCCTTGTTCGAAAACCATTGATGCGCTCGGTGTCGCCACCCTGTTTTTCCACCATGTATTCAAACGCTTCGGACTACACGACTCCATCATCTCAGATCGTGGCCCACAATTTGCCTCTGCCTTTGCCAAGGAACTCACCCG
Source organism: Phylloporus cf. tubipes (assembly GCA_038094315.1). NCBI lineage: Eukaryota > Fungi > Basidiomycota > Agaricomycetes > Boletales > Boletaceae > Phylloporus > Phylloporus cf. tubipes. Next base: position 741 of record JBBPTZ010000137.1, read on the forward strand.
CCTCCTAAAGTATGATGTTCGCCTCTCCACTGCCTACCACCCCCAGACCGACGGACAAACCGAACGCACCAACCAGGAGGTTGAAACATACCTACACATCTTCTGCAGCAACAACCCTTCGTCCTGGCCCAGTCTCATCACTACGGCCGAGTTCCATCACAACTCCATGCCCCACAGTTCCACCAAAGTCTCCCCGTTCTCCCTCCTCCTAGGCTATGAACCACATTCCTACCCCCCACTCGGAAAAACCTTCCTTCCCGCCCTTGAAAGACGTCTCACGGTCCTTGACAAAGCCCGTGATGAGGCACTGGCCGCACACGACTCCGCCCGTCGGATCATGACTGCACGATCAACCCGGAACTTCTCCCCTTGGAAGGTGGGAAATAAAGTCTGGCTTGAGGCCTCTAACCTCTGCATCAATTACCCATCTCGGAAGCTCACTCCCAAACGCTTGGGCCCCTTTGAAATTACACAGGTCTTGTCTCCACTCGTATACTGCCTCCAGTTACCACCCACTTGGAAAATCCATGACGTCTTCCACGCCTCACTCTTATCATCCTATCGCGAAACCCCCGCTTTCGGTCCCAACTTCACCCAACCCCCACCAGATCTTGTCGGATCAGAAGAGGAGTACAAAGTGGACAAGATCGTGTCTCACCGGGGCGCCCTGGGATGTCGCAAGTACCTGACTGCATGGAAAGGCTATCCATCGTCGGAGAACACCTGGGAACCCGAGTCTAATCTCCGCCATGCCCCCGATATTCTCTCTGCTTATAAGCAGTCCTGGAACCTCTCCTGACATCGTACTTCTCTATTCCTCCCACTTGTATATGCCCTTGCGCCATGTCCTCATCCTCCTCCGCCTCCTCCGACTCCTCTCGCCTTGCCTCGCCCATCCGCTTGCGTCCGGTCTTCCCATGCCACTTGCCCGTCCGCTTTTTACACCTGCTCTACACCGTGATACTCACTGATAGCCATCTCCTTGGAATCATTGAGCAGATGCCCCTCTTTCGCCTTGACGAAGTATCCCAAGAACTCATTCGTCTCTTTCTAGATGTCTCCACCATACAGATGTACCATGCCCAAGCTGCGCCCAGTGATCTCCCCGCAGCCTTTGGCGCTCCTATGCGCATGCTCATCAACCAGGCCCCCATACGCATCCTGACTTTACTCCACCTCCACAGCTTTGCCAATTTCGTAGAACGTATCCCCGCCCGCGCCATCTACACCACCTTTCGCCAAATCTTTTTATGTATGTCTCCCGAAGAACGCGCCCGCTACGTACAAACCGCTCTCTCGCCCTCCCCACCTCCTCTTCCTATCCCTGCTCCTGTATTCGCACCACTCTCGGACCCCTCCTCTGTCTCCATTCCGCCCCCCGCCATGGCTTTGATCGATCGCATTTCCTCCCCTGTCCCATCCACGACCTCCACCGCCGTAGATCCCCCCACCGTTGATCCTTTTGACGGAAGTCGCCGCGATGATACTACTATTCAGACAATCCGCACCTGGATGGCCCATACTGAGGCAGGCAACGTATTCTCCTCCCCTACACGTGTAGTTCCCCCTTCGCTCATTCGCCCACCCGCTTCCGCATTAACCGAGTGCTTTCGGTGTCACGCTCTGGGTCACTATCGCGAAAACTGCCCTCATTATTCCTGCCCTCACTGTCACGTATCCGCCCCAGGCCACGCTCAATCTAATTGTCTCCGCAACCAATGCAACGTTTGCAGTCGCTGGGGACATAGCGCCAGGTTTTGCCCCGGTCTCCCGTGCTCACGCTGCTCTCAGTTTGGGCACGTACTCGCTGACTGTCCATTCGAGAACTTATCGGCAGATCAGGCCGAGGATATTTATGGAGATAACCGATCGCTTATCCGCCCCGGAGATAACGTTTAGAGGGTTCACGAAGAGGATCGAGCCAAGGACTCGATTGTTAAAGGGGGGTAATGTTACGGTTATACTGTTGCACCGGTCCGTTTTTCTCTTCTCCTTTGCCTACTCCGACCCTGGCCCTTGCTGGGAGCACTACTTGTTCGTTGTATCGCTGACCCGGCAGCTTCTTTATCCCACCTTCTGGTCAGACGCTGTTCCTTCTAGTCCTACCAGAACTGACCCCAGACATTTTCCTTGATCCTTCCATATGTTTCCATGGACAGCTCTCTCTCCTCCGCTGCTTCTCTCACAATGGCATCATCGTTCCGCTCCATTCACATTGACACATACGTATTGACTCATCCGCAGTGGTTCCGTCCGATTCCATGGACTTCTGTCGCTTACGTACTGTTGAGTATTTATACCGCAGCTGCCTGTACTTGTATTCTCATTCTTGATCTTCGCAATCTAGCGTTGTTTCTTGAACCAACCCCTGGACCTCTGTGAGCCACTGTATGCTCTTGAGTTACTCTGTAAGTTCCTAGGCGATTCCTAGCAAACTCCCCTCGTTCACCTTCGACCCGACGACCGACCCATCGTCCGCTCCCTCGGATTGAACCTTGGCTGCGTCCAACGTTCCGGATCTTCGTGCGCAACTCTACGCGTAACACCGGAAGTATATAAATTATGTACTTCACCTTGTAAACTCTTTAGTTTGAATATCAACTATAACACATCCTGTTTTTCCATGTCTGCCCCCTGACTTCCTGCTTGACAGACTCTGTCCACATCCCCTTACTCTCCCCCTACACTCCTTGTCCTATGGATCATCTCCGCATCCCCTATGATCCACCCCTGAACCTTTGTTCTGAAATTAGGACACAACAGTGCACAAGAGTGCAACACATAAGTCCTGTGCCAAGTTCTACTCCGTAGTGGCTCCTTAGGAGTTCCCTGAACTCCTGTGAGCTCTGACAAACTCTGGACCTCTTTCCCACAGTCCCTCCCAACCTCTGGACACCCTAGTATTGGACACCTGATGGACATGCCCCCTTCTCTCCAGGAGTTTGAAGACAGTGGGGAACTGGTTTGTGACAACTGTGCTGCTAATACCATCGCCATTGTTGTGGTAGTGCCACCACATCAATCCATCGTCATCAATGGTGTGGTGGTGGATAAAACACTATGCTGTTGATGTCATCACTGTTGGCATAGTGGAAGTGGGGGTGATTGCTCACTGTATTGATGCACTGTCATCAGTATGGCCCACCTGTGTGCTGCACTGTGTTGTCCCCATTGTTACGATCTGTTCTTTTTCTTTTTCTTCCTTTGTTACGCTTGTTGTCCTTGCATTTCCTAGCCCACTTCAGCGAAGCATTGGACACTCATTTCTCTCAGCCGGTTACCATCATACCCATACTTCCTATCCTCCAATAGCCATTTACATGTTAACTGGCTTCCTTCCATTCGCCACTGCTTATCTCTTATCTTAGACACTTCTTCACGAATGTTCCTCAACATTCCGCAACTTTCCATGCCTGCTTATGTCATCCTTCTTTTCTCCTCATACATAAACCCACTGTCCTTGTACTTTAGTTCCCCACACTTGTCTTCCTGTACTACCACCTGAATCCAAGCGCCCCTTTGTCCAATCCCTAACCTGCTGTTAGGCTGTGTCTTCTTTAAGTCTCAGGTCTACTTTTGAGTGACCTCTGTGTTGCTTCAACCATCATCATTGCGCAACACCCCTTTGTCCCTCAAGTCCATGGCATCCCCATGGACTACCTCGTCTCCTTGCATATCGCAACAAACGCCCATTGCTAGGAAATCCCTAGGACTCCTCACCCTTCGTCCCTCCCCCTCAGGTCTCATAGGACTACACCTGCCCCTCCCAGGGTCAAGCGTAACACCCATTGACAACACAGTGAAGATTGGACAGGACACATTTACCTCATAGATGTGGTGGTAGTGGCATGGACACTGCCACAGTGTTGTATCATTTCCATCATTGCAGTATGAATGTGCTGCCATGCTGTTGTCAATTGTGATTGTCATCCTGGTAGTACAGCCTAGTACTCGAATTCAGTGTTTGAAAAGTCATGTGACTTTTTACTACACTTTTTACTACACTTTTTGCTACACTTTCTTTGGTACCCACAGTGTGGGTGTGAATATGGGTATAAATATCAGTGATCCATACCCACACCCATATCCACCACATACCCATACCCACAATCCACATGGGTTGGGCATATCCATGCTCAGCCCTAATCATCAACAACTCTTGACAGTCCAAATCTTGTTGTATGCTTCATGTAACAGCTGTCAGTCTCCCATTTCCGCCCCCCATTTTAAGCCCAAACACTTCCCTCTCACTACCACCCTGTTTTCTTAGTCCCAAACACTTCCCTCTCACTACCACCCTGTTTTCTTAGTCCCAATCACTTATTTCCAACTGCCACTTTGTTTTTCAAGTCCAAAAGCTTATACTATGTCACCATGCCATTTCAAGACCAATCACCCCCACCCCTGTGGTCCAGAGTTCATTGGTGATGACTAGGATTCACTATGTCCACAACCTCCACTGCATTGTCACCAAGAATGACAGCAATGTACTGCCACCATTCAATAATACACCATCACAATGGTACCACCACTATGGCTGTAATATTGGTGATGACAAGCCAGGAGCTGCCACCACAACAATAATGCACTGTGCTGACAGATCAGCACTACAACCACAATCAACAATGGAGTGGCATGAGAACCATCATGATCACCACAATGACAGTGGACCAGCATCAACAGTAGTGGCATAACTGATCACCATGATGGATTGGGCCATTGTTGGAAATCTGATATTTTATACTTAGCATTTCCTAATTTCACTTCACATAATTCATTGGTTACATTATGATAACCCCTTTTAAGACATTAGCTATCTCTGATGTTCTAGACTCTTTCTTCATATATTCATGTGTCATCATGCTGATATCACATCCTTCTAGAACATTCCATATGAGTCCATATGACTCACACTGTGGAGCAGTGGAGCTAATGCTCCACTTATTTCAAATACAAGGCTATGCCTGAGAACTAGTGATATAATAAGGCACCAATGGCATTTAGCTCTCATTTTTATTTAGACTCAGATGATACATAGATACAAACAGTATTCTCTTAGTATATAAGGAGCTCATGTATTGTCTTACCTTTCTTTAACCAAGCTTACATCTCTTCCACTCTCATACTTTGAGAAGACTATTAAAGTTCTTGAATGCATCTCAGCCCTATCAGTGAGTATCCCTTCCTCACTGCTCCCTTGGCTGTTGTCTCTGCACCCTTTGAAAGGTAGCACTTTTGAAAGCCATGACTTTGTGGGTTACCCATCCACATGTATGGCTTAGTATGGTTGGAGCTTCCAGTGATAATATGGTTAGGAAAAGTAGTGGCTTTCTATAGCTAGAAAGAATACATTTGCTGTTGCTGCAAAGGTGGAAATATTTGAGGTGTTTACAATCTAAAAGCATGCTGCTATACCCTGATAATCTCAATAAACTTGTTGTCTGTACCTGAAACAACCCAACAACCAATGAAGGTGTTGACACCTAAGCGTAGATGCTATAGGCTGCTCAAACAGAACATAGAGAGTGAGTGTGAACCAGGGCTCTCTGGTTACCAAGATTGAAGGGGGAAAACCAAGAGGACAAACTGAGGTTCTCTGGCCAGCTCTTGGGCCTTTATATACTATATAGGGGTATGTACATGTTTGTACTGAATCTACCAATATGTGTCCATATATGTCCATAACATGCAGCTACAGCATGTATCACCATGAGAAGAACAGCCTTAGGGCTGTGTGGAATGGAAGCATAAACATAAGGCATTTCATATGCATCAGAAGAGAAGCATGGCATGAGAACAACACATGGATCTGAAACATGAGAAGCATAAAAGAATGGAAGCATACCATAAGGATGCGGCATGGATCAAAAGAAGGCATGAGGCATGGAAGATTAGAAGCACATAAATGATAAGGTGCTGCCTTGTGTCATGGATAAGAGATAAGGGCTGTGTCTGGGCACAGGGTAGAAGATAAGAGATAAGATGTCAGGGGTGACTGTGACAAGTGTGAAAGTGAAGTGTCACGTGTCTGGGTTATAAGGAAGTGAAAAATTATGCTAAGTCCATTGGTATGTGTCTGTAACAGTACCCAAGAAGTGTCAGAATGATTGGGTTTGCATGCAAATAACAATATTATACCACTTGGCTACATACTGAGAAGCCTTACCAATTACAAGCATGGTCCTACTGCCTATTAAACACTACATGTGTAATCAACATTATGAGAAGGTAGCATTATTACACAGCTTATCTCTACCAAGAATACTTGTTATCTTTCCCAATATATGATTAAAAGCAGATATTATAGAAAGAACCTTCATGTATAAGGCCTCATACTGGTTTATACATATTTTACAGATCATAAGGGTTTACAAACCCTTTAGCAGAAAATTTTGATTTGTGTGATGTTCCTTCTGTGAGGAATTGCTGGTATGTCAGGCTGATCTGAACTAATCCATTTTGAACTAGTACAATGTCCTGTTCAGGCCGGATTCGACCTCCATTCCTCCACTGTTCAGGTCCTACCAGTGGGAAGTACAGACCCTGAGCTACTCTGAATCTGGCTATCGAATTCAAAGGACACCTTTCTGAAAGGAAGACACCGATGCATTGTTGTTCGGGTTTCCAACAAGGTTCAGGCCACGTTCCATTTTTACGTCGCATAATGATCTAGGTTCCGAGTACTGCCCCGCATTTCGGTCAAGCACGCAATGCTGGTACGACATCGTCAATTCTCCGCAGCCAAAAGCTAACCGTAAATGTACTTCAACATTCAATGACTGTACGTTCTGTTCGGCAGCCCCTCGACGCCACTGATGGGTCGCCGCTGATTCGGATTGCGAGTAGTCACCCCGAGCACACGAGGTCGCACGGACCATTTCCCAAACGGTGGCCCTGGAGGGGATAAAAGGACGACGGGTTCGTCCATTCTGATGCCAGGAAACCAACGCGTTGCCTAGTGTGAGTTTCTACGCCCCACTTCCTCCCACTTCCATGCTTATGCTTTTCCCCCAGTTTTCGATCATCGTATTTTCTCTATACATCTATCCTCGTCCTTCCAAACCTTGAATCAAACGTATGTCGTCGTGCGGTTCTCCTTACCGCTACGAACAACTGACACGACAATCTATAGCACAATGGGTGTTGTCAGAATCTGGAACAGAACCGATGACTACATTCACGTCCGTGTCACTGCGGATAACGACGTGGGAAGCAGCGACTTTATCGATGTTGCTGCCCGCCAGAGTATCGAGCTTGAGAGAGACAGGATGCAGGTCGCCTTTATTCTCAGGGACGATCTTGGCACGACGGCGACGTTCGTTGTGAAACCCGAGAATGACCTGAACGTGGAATGAAGCAATCCAGAGTTCCATTCTGTATCTGCCAGAAATTGTAACAGTTGTCTCGTAGTATGTGTTGTTCTCGTGTCGTAGGATGTTGGTGGTGGTGACGTGAAATGGCATTGTACTGTTTGTTGAGTATATGCGCGTGTCGGCGTACACATGGATTGCATACAGAAACTCGAATCATCCAGTGCCAGAACGGTCATGGCGAGCGCACAACAGTCAGACTTCGAGGATGGTAGTTCGGCATCAAGAAGGGTTCCTTTCGTCCGCAAACTATGATCACATTGGAGACTCCACACACCTCCACTAATAATACGACGCCTGTCCAACTCGTGCATACGCCAGCGGCTAACTCCAAGACCTTGTTATTGATAGTGCATACACGGTCGTTTGGTGTGAAAATGTTCCCGGGGAACTGAGAGTCAAAAAAGACGTACTCGCTGAATATATGTTTGTCTTCGACGTCGGACTCGACCGAGCGCACCGTCCTGGGTATATGCGTCCCGAGTCCACGCATAAACCACATCCAGGAATCTAACAGAGGGGGTATATTGCACATACGCTTATATATGGCCAACATGTCCACGTCAACGGTAAAGCTATTCATCCTCGGTGTCCTCCACGACGCGTATGGGCGGTGGAAAGAGCGCTTCCTGAACACCAAGATAGACCGTTTTGAGGACGGGAAAGTACGGAAGGACGTTCTGCCGTGCGCGCATGAGTCGGACCGCGTCGGCAACGTGTCATGTAGGGAACGCGAGAACGTACCTCGAATGCGACGCGTACGTGCACATCACCCACGTCCTCGTGCGCGCTCGTAGACGCCCTGTTCCCCTCATGCACCACGTTTGCCACGTCCGTCGTCGCCACGCGACCTCGCCGCGAGCGCTTCAACGCTGCCAAATAGTACCTCACGTTCCACCTCCGAAACCCTTCGTGAATGATAACGTCCTCGAGGGACGAAAGCGGGATGAATTGGTGTGATGTGGAGAGAGTGGGAAAAAGGGGGTGTCCGCGGTGCGTTTCGAGTTGGATGCCGAGGGTTGGGAAGACGAGGAGGGATTCTGGGGGTGGTGGCGTGAGCGAGGGGAGAGCAAGGATGCAGAGTGAGGGGGAACGCACCGTGGAGAACTTGATTGAAACGCGACCTAATTAGACAGGCCAATATGATCGTGATTCCGAGGAGGACGATTCGTCTCGAGAGTAGCCTGGTTCCCTGTATGGCCTACACCACGCAGCAAAAAAAAGAAAAACGCATCAACCGGCCAGAAGCCTATTTCAGAACACCTCAGACCATACCATTATACCCAGGATGACCACCACCACCACGTCAATCCAAGACCACGAACATGTTCCACGGAGGACACGCCCACTTCCATCACGCGCCAAGTGCCAATTCTCTACACGGTATTCGATGAACCCTTGCCAGTGAAATACGATGAACTCGGGATGTGTGTCGGGCAGGGGGCGGGTTCGGCGCATGCATCGAGGACCACCACCAAAAAACAAAAATATACGCTTATTCAGCAAAGACAATCGTAATCCCGGCCCGGAAACAGCTCAAGTCCTATGATGGTCTCCTTCTGGGATTGCGAAACGTACCACCATGGCGTGTCTCCATCCATACAACTCACCAGGTCACATCAAACGACAATATGCACCATCGATGCAAGATATCAATAATAAAGAAAAAGAAAGCAGTGAAAGCGTCTCTTGATCTTCTACCCCGCCAACCCCATCTCTAGTTACATTCAAAAGAAAAAAACAGCAAGGAAGAGGGAGAACGGGGGAGCAGCACCACACCCCACAAGTGTCACCCATCACTGCGATTTAATCCTGAACGAACCCCTTGCCTTTGTAATCTTGCGACGCGATACCTGGCACATAGAACGTACACATTACGAGACGTGACGCAGAGGAAGAGCACACGCACCGGTGATGGGATCCAAGTTTTGTTCGCGTGCGCGGTCGTTGGACGCTTCTTGCCATTCGCGCGTGAGCGTTTTGGGCGGTGGAGGTGCTACGAACAAACGTGTCAGGAAAACTACGGTTCCACCAATGGTCGTCTTCCCCTCCACGGCAGACGGGACTCACCCCGTGAACGAACGCCGAGCGAAATCAGACCGGCGACGCCGACGAGAGCCATCGTGTAGAGAAAGATTTTGAGGCCTTCACCGGGTGGACTGACGGGGGTTCGAGGGCCGTGGGGACCAAAAGCAACGTAGTAGGCTGTTCGTCCCGTGCGTGCATGCGTGCGTATATGCGGATAGGATCGACGAGGGAAAAAAAACCTGGGATTGAGTACCAACCCACACACAACACACGAAAAAAGACGCCGAAAGAAAACAGAAAAGAATAGAATAAACAAGGACGGACACCCACCCGCCTTTTTCTCGTCCACGGACAACGACTTCCAGTCCCGTTTTTGAATCTCCTCGAGTTGTTGCTGCACCGTCGCTTGATCACTCTTGGAGAGTCTCTCCCACTGGGCTTCGACGTTGCTCAACGGGACGAGTGAAGGTCCGTTGGCAGCACTTGCCGTCGCGGACGTGGACGCAGACGCAGAAGGCGCGGCCGTGGTGAGACGGCGAAGTGCGAGACGGTGAGTCGAACGCGCGACACGAAGAGCTTGCATGACGACGAATGCAGAAAAACGAAAAGGCCCGATGATGACCGAGTTCGATGTCGACGGAAACGAGCGGGATTTACGAAGAAAAGTCGTGTGAAAATAAAATGAAAATATGTTCAGTATCGGACTCGGCCGGGTTGTCAACTGCATGATTGGTTTTTAGGATCGCGCATGTACTCGTATCAACCACTACCGAGGCGTGTAACTGCAAGACGTGACATCAAGAAAAGGACAAAAAATGAGCACGACACAAGATGGAACATGGAGGAACATGGAACGCGAGCAAAAAATGGGCTAGAAATACAAGGGGGGATATCACATGATGCGTACGACCCCGCCTTCACGCGCCTTCTGCGGCGCCAGGGCAATCACGAGAAATGTGTCTGACGGAGCCATGAGCAAGAATCCAAATAGACGAGACGAGACGCACCCCTCGGAACCACACGTGTAGCAAGCACGCCTCTGTGGCTGAGGGCAATCCCTACTGATATGTCCCTACGACGACCTATCAGCATCATCCACCCGACAGAGATTACATCACGTACGACTCCAGAACAATTGTAGCATTTCGATCCTTGAACGCAGTCGCGCGACAAATGGCCTACGCCACCACACGTGTAGCTGAAAAAACGACAGGTCGAACCGACGATAGCGTTCCGAGTTGCATGTATGCGCACCAGGTTTTACTACCACCACCGCCAAATGCGCCGTAGTTTCCGCCTCCGCCGCCATACCCAGTGTTGGCAGCACCCTCGGGACACGCGCGCGCAATGTGCCCGACCTTACCACAGCGGTAGCATTCCTGACCGCCCGAGAAACTGCCGCCGCCACCACCACCACCACCACCACCGTAACCTCCCCCCATGTTGCCCTGGGGACAGTCGCGCGACTGCCAAGGACATCAGTGGAGGGCCCCGCCCAGCGCAAATCAGAACAACGCACGATATGACCTTCCTGGCCACACTTGTAGCAAGACTTGGCCTTGGCTTCCATGGAGCAATCGCGCGAAACATGGCCCTCCATCCCACCTACGGCGCAACATCAGTCCCGTCCAACAATACGTAAAACGAGCTCACAGTTGTAGCTGAGACAGGCGCAGCCAAAGGAATGAGCGACCACCCCCCGACGAGTCAGATAAACGTTACCATGTAGGCGTGCCAGCTTTAGGGCAGTTGGCAGCTTGATGGCCGACTGACATGGGGTATATGCACGAGGTCAAGTATCAATGTCATTTTTTGGCGTTCGTGTTGGACGATCACATTGGTCATCGGTACGATATGGAAAGCAAAAAAGAACACAGCGGTCCACGTCAGCACCGCTCCGCGCACAGATGAAAGAAGGGATGTAGATAAAATTGAGGATGGATTAAGCGAGATCGCTAGGTAGACGAGACCATTGTCGCCGACGACAAGGGTCGCTGGAGAAAAGGCAAGACGAGCAACACGAAAACACCACGCACAGCCTCCACAGTTGAAACATCCACGAGCACCCGACATCGTCAATCTTGTTCAGAAAAAAAAACCTGTGAAGCGAGCGTTAGGGGAAAAGTCCGTGCGCACATGCAACCAGCGGATGATGGACGTCGACGGCGACCAAACGTACTCTCTTTTTCGATACTTTTTTCGAGGGGACAAGACGTGGCTGGAGGAAAGGAGAGAAGAAGAGAGAAGGGAAAAAAAGCGAGAGGTCACACGGTGCATTGTGCACGTGCTCAACACGTGCCAACTTAGAGACCCCTGTCTGCGTCCTTCTTTAGTTCGCCGTCCTTCTTTCCTTCCCCATTCCCTTCCTTCTTTTCCTTTTCCTTGTCCTTTTCATCTGCGCCGCCCTCTTCCAGCTCCGCCCGCCCAATCGTCGCCTTGTTGTCCACCAACGCATGTAGCGCAATCACCGCCCGCAGCAACGTACTCAAATACACCACCAGCAATTGGTCATTCGTGCTCGACGTAAAACTCTGCGTCACGACCGGATCGCTCAAATCCGGTAGGAGATTGAGCGCATCTTGCAGGTGGTAAATGATCTGGTGGTTCACGGGCAGCGTGCCTGCAGCCACGTCCACGAGGTAACTGTGTACGTCACGCAGCCGCGATTGTAGACCCTGCAACGACGCCAGTTGCTCGCTCACGCGCGTCGCGAGTGTCGTCGTCGTCGAGTCCTTGATGTCCCGCAGGAGATGCTCGACGCCGATTTCCTCGGCTTCTTCTGCTTCGATCGCAGAGGGGACGTGGAGGAACGTCTTGCGTGTCTCTGTGCCATCCTAGAAAGGCGTCATCACGGGTATACGACCATAGGAAGGCATGCATACGTCTTTGATCTCTTCGACGGCATAGTAGGCGTCGGTTGGAATCCCGACAGTCTCAGGTCGTACATCGACGATGACCATGACCGGTTTGGCGATATATCGCTTGAACAAATCATTAATCTCCTGATCCGACGCTCTCAGCTTGGGCCCCGTGTGATACCACCCGATCATGCGTTCTCGGGCTATCCAGCGGGAGGGTTCAGATCGATTCCACGATGCAAAGCGAGATGAGCACGTACCATTGACCTTTTTGAACATGTCGTACATGCCCTCGATGTAATTATGGTCGAGAAACCACGTCTTGCTGTCCTTTTCATCCTCTTCAAACGGGATGCCGAACGAGTTGGCAACGTTGACGGTCTTGCCATTGTCCTGACCCAGTAGGACGCCGACGACCCGCTTGGACGAGTTGCGGGATACGGAGCGGGCGTGATGGTCCGTTACAGACAAGAGCACAAGCGGGTGAACGACTGTAGAGATTTGGTGGTGACGTATGCGGATCCGAAGGGGCGAGTTGACTCACTGACGGTGGTGCCCGCGAGGGCCGTTAGCTGCGGTAAACTGTCAGCGCGGATACGTACGACGGCGACGAGCGCACCTGCTCGGTCGTGGATGCCACCATGGTTGGAATGATATTGCTTTGTGTCCTTGCTATCGCGTCCTGGCGGTACGCGCGTTGTGTTGACGCTTGTTTGGCCTTGACTTTGACAGGAAATGTACACTCGGACTACGCTTTTGATCCCCACCGTTTTTGGTCGAGTCGATTTCTGTTTTGACATGCATGCTAATTTATCTCCAGCTATTGAAATAGGATAGGATAATTGTTATAGATGTGAGCCATCTGCCCATTTGATCGGGGTAAGTTTAATGGCTAGTTGATTGGCAGGATCTGCTGACATTCAAGGTTGCATGACAGAACTCGAGCGATTCATCTTGCATGAACTTGTCATCGGTTGACTTTTCTCTGTCCTTCTGTTCAATGTGTCCTGGTGAATGCACCTACAATCTTCAAGGGACTTGGACACCTCATTGTCCAATGTCAAACTCGTCGAGTATGAGCATGCCACTGGTCTCACTCGTTCTCGCCGACCTCGGGATATCCGCGTTTTCATGTCCCCTTGTCCTGAGTGATGAAGAAGGGGTCGAAAAACCCCACGTAGAAATATTCCAATGTGCTCTCGACAAGATGACTCATTTTGACCAGGGCATCCACCCCAAAGAAAAAAAACACAAGAAGACTATCAGCGCTGTTGACAAATCGAACAATATCGACGCAGACTTATCTTTTGAAGCCTTCGTTTACCTTTCCTGTCGTCAAGAAGACGCTCTGCTTCCTGATTCACGGGCCCATGGTTGATAAGAGTCGAAATGGGCATTATATGATATCGAATTCTGCACCCGTCACACGGAGAGTCGAGGGCTTTTTTTTTTTTTACAAAATATACAGGTATGACTCGACGGGGGTGTTTGGTGGGTTTATCGCTGGCAGTTTTTCACGAGGATCAAAGCAAAACATGGTCGACTCCCGGAGAGTCGTCGTCCTATGCAAACCGGGGGTGACCGCAGGATTCCGTGAAGATCACTCCGGCACCCGTCTACAGCCAAGAGAGTGAGATGAAACATCCGAGCTGAGGACCGAAGTACGAGGAAATGTGAGACGTGACCGCGACGCACGCCGAGGACGCACAGCGAGGCGTCATCAAGCGAGTACGCCTGGCAAGCTTCTTCCGAGTGTCCATTGTTCAACTCATACGCCCGGGGCTTGCGGGCATCATGTGAACTCGGATACATCCTCGGTGAGCAATCTGGGGTTTATGTTCTTGATGCTTTCTCACTGATCACGTACCCTTGATACTTGCCATTCTTTTTGCCCCGGACGCGCTGAAACGAATCCCCGTTTGCTCGAACGCTCTTCTCTTGGAACCAAAACCTCTCACGACAGTCTTAGGATCAATGAAAGTTCCGGAAAAATATGCTGTGTTCCAAATGACGGTCTTGGGAATACTGTGGCAATCGGGGAATGACGGTCAACGTCAATGTGGGTTCAGATCCTTTGGCATCTCACCACACGCATGCCGCATGGTCAGCTAGTGAGCACAATGGAATCTGACATCGGCATCCTTGGGACTGGCCAGAAGGCTATCATCGAGAAATAAATCTATCAACATGTGGAATCGAAACAATTCCCGAAAACATCGCTCATAAGGCCAAGGCAGTTCATGCTGTAAAGCGAACCTCTTTTCGGACCGCTTGGATTCCGAAGGCGCGTATAACGCGGTCGTTTGATTGGCGCTTAGCCTTGGCACCACTAGTGATCTGTCAGTACAATAATGATGTCTTCCAAGAGGAACAAGTCCCCTATATGGTATCGAGAATGCTATCCTCTTGACCCTTGCAATCATTGCTCGGGGATCCTGTAGATGCGTGTTCAAAAAATGTTGCAGCATATACCGTGTGGGCCGTTGACTATTGTGGATAGATTGCATTGGTAAGTCGGTCGGTTTGTACGGTAGATGGCGGTGGGGCATTATAGGTAAGACATGTCAACGCCATTACGCCCAACGACGGCGGTGAGAGAAGGGCGGAATGCGTTAGGCGATGACGGTGGAAGCGAGGGAACAAGGACACAGCATGTGGGGAGGGTTAGTGTCGCACGAGGGTCACAACACGGTCTGGAGGTATAAAGAGGGGGGGTAAACGACCTTGAAGAGCAGGTTCCTCACCTACACTACTCGCATCCTACTCTCTGCACTCTCACCGATTCCCACAACTTACAAAATGTTGTCTCGCTTCTTCGCCATTCTCCCCTTCGCTCTGTTCGCCGTTGCTCAGAACACGATCATCGTGAACGAGTGCAACACTGGCAGCATCTCTTGCTGCGAACAAATGCAGGACGTGGGTGCATTCGTTGGGATTGTTGCCGAGCGGAGCTGACTTTGGCGTTGTACAGTTGAACCAGTCATACGAGGACTACTTCGGCACTTATTTGTACAACGATGCCTTGCAATCCGCTGGACAGGTCGGGACCAACTGCAGCCCATATAACTCGGACGGCTCGTCAGGGAGTGGTTGCGTGGCCGTACAGCAACCTGTGTGTTGCACGGGTAACGTCTTCGTGAGTGTTGATTTATGATCGCGATCATCGGCGTTGGCTAAATTGGATGTGGTAGATCGGTGGGAACAACTACGGATGCAACGCCGTCACGTCGACCTAGTAGAGAACGATCGGGAAACCGGTTAGGATGGCAAGGCCATCGAAATGTGTCCAACAGACTGTATCTTGACTCTTGTTGAAATAGCTCGTGTTTCGATTTGTATATTGTTTTTCTAGGTTATTGTAACTTTCGACGTCGTGTTCATCTTCATCCGCGCTGGCGGTGGTGTGATTGAGTCCATGTTGGCATTTGCAGTGAAGTGTGACATTGTCTCGTGTGCGAGTTGTGTGCCCATTTCGGAAGGTGGATTGACGGGATCGGCGCTTGGACCTCGTTGAATGACGACAATTGCCATGTCCACTCGGCCACACTTTCCCTTATCCATCTACCCGACGAAATTCTGCACTCACCTAGGGGAATAAACACACGCGCGTTGTGTGCACGGCCTATATGATCTTATAAAGATTAATTTCGTTCGGTGTGGAAAATTGACAGTATTTGCAACGCACACGCAAATTCCCCACACAGCCCACGATCCTCCAGTTAACCAATCCCAAGAACCCACAAGCCTACGCCCACCCTCTCCCTACCTACTCTTCGCCTCGCTGCGACCCTGAGTATGACGTTGGGCGTGAGGCACGCGCACAGGAAGTAATCTGCCATGGAGCCAAGTGTTGTCAGAGCGTTGACTTTTGTGATGGCAGGCACGCTCGATCGTCTACCAATCTGGCGAACCAATCAGAAGTCACGTGCAGAGGACGGTCCATCGATGCGACGACAGATACTGAGCTACACACACTAAGCGATGGATGTGGAACTCAAAACGAGGCGGCGTGGGCGCGGCGTGTGCCAGTGATTGGAGGGAATGTAAATTCTGTGCAGAGGTCTGGAGGAATAAAGAGCGTGGGAGGACGACGATGAAGAGCGGCTCATTTGTTTCCTGCGCTCTTTAGCTACTCTACCCAGTCCAAGATATTCGCTCGCGTCTTTGCTGCTGTCCTCCCCTTGTCGTTGCTCAGAGGGGCATGTAGTACGAACGAAATCCAAGATCATACCGACCGTGCATACAACACGCGTGCGTATAGTTCCTCAGGTAAGTGCAGAGTTTCGTCGGGAGGATAGATAAGGGAAAGTCGAGCGCAGGCCGAACTGGGTAGCATTTGGCCAAGTGAACTTGGCAAATCGTCGTCATTCAATCGAGTTCCAAGCGCCGATCCCATTGAACCACGTGCACTTCCTAAACGAGCCCAATTCGCGAGTCAATGTCACACTTCACCGCAGACGCCAACATCGACTCGATCACACAGCGCGGACAAAGTAAAGTTGAACGTGACGTCGAAAGTTACAACAACCTAGGAGAAACAACATACAAATCGAAACACGAGCTATTTCAACAAAAGATACAGTCTGTTTGACACATTTCGATGGCTTTGCCATCCTAAGCGGTTTCCCGATCGTCCACTTCTAGTCCGACGCGTAGGGGCTGCATCCGTAGTTGTTTCCGCCAATCTACCGCATCTAATTAGCCAATGCAGATGATCAAGATCCTAAATCAACACTCACGAAGACGTTACCCGTGCAGCACACAGGCTGCTGGAGGGCAGTGCAACCGTTCCCTGACGAGCCGCCCCCGCTGCAGTTGGTCCCGACCTGTCCAGCGGATTGCGAGGCCGCGTCGTAGAAATCGGTGTCGAAGTAGCCGTCTGGGTACTGGCTCAACTGCAAAGCTATGTCAACTCCGTTCGAGAGCGATCCCAACGAATGCACGCACGTCCTGCAATTGTTCGCAGCAAGAGATGTCGCCAGTGTTGCACTCGTTCACGATGATCGTGTTCTGAGCAACGGCGAACAGAGCGAAGGGGAGAATGGCGAAGACGCGAGACAACATTTTGTAAGTGGTAAGAATCGATGAGTGCAGAGAGTGGGATGTGAGTGGTGTAGGTGAGGAGCCTGCTCTTCAAGGTCGTTTACCCTCCCTCTTTATACCTCCAGACCATACCGTAACCCTTGTACGACGCTTTCCTTCAGTACACGCTGCGTCCTTGTTCTCTCGCTTCCACCGTCATCGCCTAACGCGTTCCGCCCTTCTCTCACCGCCATCATTGGGCGTAATGGCTTTGACATGTCTTACCAATGATAGCTCCACTGCCATCTACCGGTCGAACTGATGCAATCTATCCAGAACAGTCGACGGCCCACACGGTATATGGGCAACGTTTTTCTGAACACGCTTCTGCATGATCCCCGAACGACTGACTGGCAGAACCCAAAGAATACCATGCTTGATACCATATAGGGGACTTGCTCCTCTGGGAAGGAATGACAGATCGCTAGTGCCAAGGCTAAGCGTCAGCCAAACGATCGCACCACCTTCCAAATCCAAGCGGACCCAAAAGAGGTTCGCTTTACAGCATGAACTGCCTTCAAATCGAGCGATATTTTCGGAACCTGTTTTGGTTCTACATGTTGATAGATTTATTTCTCAGTGACACTTGCGGCCGCCGTTGTCAGATTCCATTGTTGCTCGCTAGTTGACCATCAGTCGAGTCCTCATGTTCCCTGTCATGGGTCCAGATCTTACACACGTGCTACCGTCATGACTTGAAGCCGTTTAGGGGTCGGACCGTCCTAGATCGCAAAATGCTAGGGAAAAAAAAAACTCGAGTTGGATGCCTGCAACTTCCGAGTGTGCCGTGCAATGCACATCAGATGCTGACTGTCTCCCAGTGGTAAGCATCCCAAGTCCTAACCAACCGGAAATTTGCCCCACAGTGCTTTATTTACGGCACGACAGTTGATAACCGCATGACAGAATAAAATGGAACCTTGAAGTAGCACCACGGCAAGTTCGGCGGTTTCAGATCCATCATGATCATGATGCGCCGCTCATCGGCAATGGGTGTCCTTTGGCTCGTGGCACCGACTCGTTCCATCGCTCCAAGTTGAGGCGTCACGATGTTAGGTTCAGTAGCAAAAAATCGCTAGCTCGTCAACGATTTTCATTCACGGCGAGCAACAAAAAAAGTCTTCGCAGCGCCAGTGGCACGCTTTTTCACAGCAAGTTGAACCAATCCACCTTTGCCGTGGCTGATATCGATCCAAAAAATAGATCGGATCAAGGTACGTCCTCCTCGAGTCCAAATATCTGCCTCAGTAACTCCACCTGTCCAAACGGCCGTTCCCTCCCCAAAACCACGCTCCCCGCAACATACTTGCCTCGTGCGCTCTCCGCCCGCACCTCCTCGCACAGCGCGCCGTATGCGCAAACGAGTCGTCTCAGCGCACCACGGTGCACCTGTCCGGCGAGGAGCGACGAGGAGAGCGAGAATAATCTTGGGGAGGAGATGACGTTGGGTGTGGAGAGCCAGAAGGAGAACTTGGCGAGCGCTTTGGACAGCGCTTCGGGTTCCGTTTCGGGGAGCCGGGAGAGCGGAGTCTGGAGCGCCAGCGCCCGGGAAAGAGGTCAGCGTATCACATCATACAGATCGGATGGATCGGGTGGACCGGATGGAGTGGGGGCACACGCGGCGAGGGACTTACCGCGGGATCCTTGGTTTGCAACGTGCGTATCGCATCGCTGAGCGAGGCGTCCTTGAGGATATTTTCGTACTGTACCCGATGGCGTCCCAACGTGTTCAAAGGACAGAAAGACGTAAATGTAAGAGAGAGACTTACGTGCTCGTCTTCAAGCAGTCGCACCCTCTCTTCAATATTGCTCCTCACCTCATATCGCTTGTTCTCTGTAAACGAAAACGACTCGAGAACGTTCTGATATGGCGGTGAGTACGCGTGCAGCGCAGACAAACGTCGCGTCGCGCACCTCCAAGTAGCCCAGACAATTCAATACGAATACCGCGCGATCCCATCTCGGACGTGCCCTCGCTTTTTCTTCGGCGGCGGCATCACACATGGTAACGACGGGATCTACCATGACGTCCAGGATGCGCCGGAATCCCGTGGGTGCATCGGAGGGATCAGAGGATCCGTCGCTGAGAAGGGAGGAATCATAGACTTGCATGATTTCACGCAGGAGTTGGGCGTGGTCGATGATTGAATGCGGGGGAGAAACAGACGGGTCGTCGAGATCCTGTAACGTGTGTGCGTGAGGGGGCAGTTAAAGACGGACAGTGTGTGACGAACCAAGGGTATACGGTGCAAGGCACGTCCTTGGGCCTCTATCGAGTCAAAGAAGACCTTGTAACTGACGCCTGTTATCCTACGATATGGCTACTCATCATGATGGATACCACGAGGCATAACGATACATACTCCTGGAGCGTCTGCGAGAGTACAGACTCATCCCCAATCGTCCGTTGCATGGTGAGCATATAGTATTGCAGCAGATTAGACACCTTGTACGACAGAATGCTGCTCTCTTGCGCGCGTACAGTTTGCAAAACTCGAACCTGTATATCGAGGCGCGTAAGCCAACATCGACGCACGGAAACGGAACCCCACCTTGAGTGGCACACACAGTTTGCCCACGGAAGCATTCAACAACTCCTTGACCCACTCCTCTCCCTCGCTCCCGCCAAATGTTCGAACGGATCCTACCATGCGCGACTGACCGCTCAAGCCGAACAGACTCTCGAGGAACTCGCACTCGGCAGCTATCGCTTGATGTACCCATGCGAGCATGTCACCCACGTATCGAATAGGATCATGTGCATGTAGTTCAATGGGTCGCGGCAATCCAGATGGTCCACCACGAGTTAGAGCCTCGAGGAAGAGTGCAAGGAGCGTACTCTGCCTCGCCTCCGAGAGAAACGTGAGGGCATCACTGGGTGGGTCCATTAACACATGCTCAAAAGAATAAAAACTAAAAAAACCCACGACAGTAATTCCGGTCGCTGCGAAAGCCGACGAACGGCTTCACGCATGACCGAACTGACCTCGAGCTGACTCTCCCTTCCTATTCGACGGAACTCGAACGTCAACCAGCGGTGAATCTTGTCGTAGCCTTGCTCGAGATACGAGGACGTTGCTGCCATGATATCCATACTGCTCGTCGGTCCCCCCTCGCCAGACATCAACACCCTGCAATCGCGTCGAATTCGCTCGGTCTTGTTCATGGCCGAAAAGAACCGCGCGCCGAGTGACATTTCGCGAGACGCGATGGCTTCAACGTCGTCGTCGCTGAGCGTGAAACGGTCGAGAAACAGCAACACGATGGACTTGCGCGTTTCCACCTCTTGCCTTGGAGGGGCGCACGCATGAGAACGGCTCACATGACGATATGCGAGCGGGCTTACCTCTCGTATCGCAGACTTTCAGCCTGCTCGAGCAACGACCGGCTCGCCTCCTCCGTCAATCTGAGCCTCGCCTCGGCGTCGTCACAATGCTGCCGCATCTCCGTCACGAGTTTCTGCAAGTCGTCGAGTTTCTAGTTCCATTTTTTGTTTCGTTTCGTTTTAGCACGCACGCACGCAACGTGCCCGTTGAATGGAAGTAAATCGGAAAGGGTTACCTGATCCACCTCTCCGAACGCTCTCAAGAAATGTTGACTGCCCTCGGCAAGTTTATGTTCCAGATCTCTCTGGAGGTTCTTGCGCACGCGCGACGCGATGTCGCTACCGGGTTCCGAACACCCCAATGACCCGTTCTTTGATGCCGTCTCTTCGGGATCCGAGTCGCTCCAGCCGTCCTCGTCCTCGTCACCGTCCTCTTTTTCTTTTTCTTCTTCATGTTGGACGTGGACGTGGGGAGCCCCGACAGCGGACGGTGTACCATAGAGATGCGAGAGCGTGTGAAGCGCTTCCGTCGTCGCTGGATCGGTAAACGTGGTCCCCAATATCTTGCGCAGACGCAGGGTCACCGGGTTCCGCGAGACGGGCGTCGATGCGAGGACGTTCGCATGCTTTGATGGCGTGCTGGTGCTGGGGGTGGGCGTACGACTTGGAGACGGGATGGACACGGCGAGCGAGTCGGACATGCGGGAGTCGGATGAGCGGCCGGTCGGCGGTTCACACGATCGACGATCTCTTCATCATGTCCGAATTGAGAAACGCGTCCGCATGTCGCGATCCAATACACCAGTGAGGGGGAAAGGATTCCGAAATACCAGTCACGTCTGCTGCGCAGCCTGCACATGGCCTATGATCGACCCTGCAGTCGCCTCTGCGCTCGCGTTTGAGAGTCACGCACCCGGCTACCGTGTCGTGATTACCGAACACCACGACCCGGTGACTTGGTGTACTATCGTCCGTCTTTCATGTGCCGCTTTGCCCTTCACTCTGCACCTCATCGCAGAAAGACGCATACAGTCGAATTCATTTCGACCAGAACAAAAGGACGACAGAAGGCAGCATCCAAATGAAATACAATATACGCCTAGAAATCCCCCAAAACCAAGAAAAGTCAACCACCTCCCAAAGCGACAACACACGAAGAACTAGCGCTACAAAACGAAACCCACACACACACACGATCACAACGTATCCCCGACCACGCACGTATCCATCAGGTCCAATACCCTCCTCGCCAACCCCGCCGCGTCCTTGTCGTCCTCCGAGTTGATCTGGTGACGCGCCGTCCTCGAGCTGACGCTCCCCGAACCAAGTCCTCCGGCGCTCCCCAGACCCCCTGGACTAACGCTCACGCCGACGCCACTCCCCCCGCCTGCGCCCGTCCAGTCACACAAATGCCGCAACGTCGACACGAACCCCGCCTCGACGAGCTCTTGTCGTCGTCCCGGGTTACCCGTCAGTAGATTGAGCACGCACGATACGAGGGGAGAGCGAACACCCGACTTCCCGTCCGCCATGCACGAGTGCACGAGGTCGAGAATGGGTGGGTGGGTAAAGATGATGTCTTGCTGTGCTCGCGCGCCGTTGGAGAGGTTGCCGAGAAAGTAGGCAGTCTGAAACCGAGAAAAAGAGTTTGTGAGCCGTGCGTGGGGTGTGTGGTCAAACGTATGTACCTCGCGCGTCACGGGCTCGCAAGAAGAGTCGAGGCCGGTGGAAATGCAGGATGCAACGAGGTCCTCACCCATCGAGTCGAAAAGGAGACTGATGCCTTCTTCATCTTCAGCGACATTTCGGAGAATGCAAAACGCCTGCTCTTGAATTTGAGGATCTACATCGTTGACTAGTCTATTTCCAAACAAAGTAAGCGGCGGTGTCATGAAGCCAAGAGACATACTCTGCAAGATGAGTCCATCCGAGGTGCGACATGACCATCTGCTTCGTGACAAGATTACTCTTGCACAACAAGTTCTTCAATGCCCATAAGGCGCCCGTCCTAAGCTCTTGATCTTCCGATTTAGAAAGCCGCATCAGCCGGGGAAGTAGACCATCCGCGAGCATGGCCTTGCAAATCGTCCTCGTAAGTAGACCGCACAAGCACACGACGTCGTGCTCACCGGTCTCAAAGGCGAAAAATCGTTGACGAGATTGCACACAACAGCCAACGCCGCAAAGATGACCCTTGGATCTTCGTCCTCCTTCTTGAACACCTGGTACAACGCCAGTCCAGCTCCGCTATCGGTGAGATTCGTTCGTATTATCGCGGCGTCACGGCTGAGCGCTCGGATGCATTGACAAGCCGCCACACGCACTCCTACGCGTTTGTGCGCAAGACATGCTCGGAAGAGAGGGATCAGCTCCATATTGTCAGCTAGATCCCGTTTGATGACTCTGTCAAAGAGGGCGATGGAGGCTACCGTCATAAGCGCTGCCTGTGCGACGAATCAATATTTGGTAAAGAAACGAAGAGAAGGAGACACCCTGACCTCTCGGAGGATGACTCTACTTTCGGATTCATCAATGTCCCAATCTGAAGGCAAGTCGAGCGGTGTAATAGATTTAACCAGTGCTGCTACACTCGCTAGGACTCCGCGATCATACACCTCTAAACAGAGGTCTTTTTCGTCTCTGACCAGCAAAGCTGAAGAACGTTTTTTAGGGCCGTTCATCTCAACGCAGAGGGCGTACGAACAAAGGGTATGACAGGCTTTGGTTTGGTTCTGAGGAGGCTCCGACATCGAGATCAGGATGCGGTTGAGAACCTGAATGATGGTGAGTGCAGCTGCAGGATCCACCGTACCTGGGTGGTTGTTTGCTTGTGCGCGGATGATACTTGCAATGCTTATTCCCACGATGTTGAACAAAAGGCACAGTTATCGAGCTCATGGAACTGACCATAGTGATGCTGCGAGTTGGACATCCGTGACGCGGCTCTTGGTCAAGGCTAGAACCGAGACCAAAGGAGACGTAGCTACATAAAGTGTGACTTGAGGGTGCATATATGCGGTTGGCATGCTTACTCCCATCAGTAGGCACCCTCGCTAGTGCGGTAGCAACGGGTGGATTATCCAGGGCAAGGGCTGCAAGGGCGCATAATGCAGCCTCTTGTGCCTGAGTTGGCTATCGAGTCAATGTCTGGGAAGCAGACCGCAAACGACCAAACGCGCCTTTAGATCCTTCTTCTGCATCATTGCAATCAGAGTTCGGATAACCCAGGCACCCTGCTTGGTTGTGACATGTACCATTCCGGGCCTCTCCCAACCGCGCCTGCTCCTGATTTCTCGCTGGCGTTCCGAACGTGGGAGCCATTCAATGACGGCGCTTCTGTGAACCTCTGCGCGAACGGCAGCTCCAATGAGCTGTGCTATGTAAACGGAGGTCTGTGCTGAAAATTCGGCCAAGAGAGGGAGGTACACTTCCAAGCAATCGAACTAGAGACCAAGGTGAAAGCCTGTATGCGGTGTAGATGAGGACTCGGACGGACCTCGAAGAGATAGCTGAGTGCAATCTTTGCCTCGGAACGAAATTGGGCGGTATATATCCGGATTGGGCCTAGAGTAGGGCCAGTGACTTCGATGATGGCGCTGGCGAGGACACGCAAGGCACGTGCAAGCGCGGATTTGAGAGAGATGATCGAGAGGGTCTGTGGGGTGGACAAGGCACGGACAATGGCTTGGAGGGCATTCGCGCGGAGCAAGCTGGCGAGTGCAGCCTCGGAGCCTGTCTGAGAATGAGAGAGCGATGCGTGGGACTGCTTGACACTTGCCGTAGGAGATGGAAGAGATGACGTGTGCTGCTTCGATACGGACATCATCCTGTGAGCTCTGTGGCTCTCCATACGTGGGTGGATGGTTCAAGCAGTTGACGAGACTTTCCACAGAGCGTCAAAGCGTTGACTGTGAGATTGAAGACGAACACGCACGCATGAATGAATGCGGTATCGCGCGCGAGGGCGAGTTTTGCAGATGGATTACCGATGACTGTGTTCTTGAGCTGCTTGAGGGACGCGGTGGTTATCTGTCGCACCGTCATTACACCGTCAACGTTGCGGTCGACGTGGGTCACCGACGAAGCGGAGTCGGTGAGCGGAACACAGCGCCCGTCCGAGTTCCCGGGTCGGACTTTGAACGACCACGTGACCCCTTATTGTTGCAAAGCTCATAGTAGTGACTCAGTCATCTGAATCACACACGCCAATAAACCTTTCTCGACGCGATTGCAAGTGGGTGGTGGACCAGGACAGATAAAACAAAGCGGTCGACAAGGTCTACTTACAATGAGAGAGGTCCCCTTTCCGGCTGTGCCTGTACCTGGGAGTGGCAATGACACACGGATGTCGGCATCCGGGTTCTAGATATAAGCTCGGTCACCATCAGCTAACCCGCATGGATCCCGCAGAAACCCTTCGCGTCGCCAGTCAAGGCTTCGATCTCCTCTTTGCCAACGACTTGGTCGGCGCAGTCGACCTATTCAATGCAGACAGCTATCAAGACTCCCCTTTCCACCTCATGGGCCTCGGCGTATGTGCCTTTCTCAAGGCGGCGCTTGGTATGGAGGTACGTGTTGCGTACCTGCCACGATCGATACAACCTACGCCTCGTTAGCCCGAATTGATGGAAGACGCTACACAATGTCTCGAGTTATCGCAAGCCGGCGCAAAAAAGTATATGAAACTAGCGAAATCAAGCAAGCCTTGCCATAGATTTACCCCAGGAATCGAATGGGAGGTCCTTCATACCGACGCAGTGGTATTGCTCGGGTTGACTCATGCATTGAGGTGCGGGACGTCCGTAGCTGGGTTCTTACTGACAGTATATATATCCTCTATACAGCGAGTCATACAAGGGATATCTGCAATGTTTGTCAGTAGCCTATCATGTTCGAGACTTGCATCGTTTGCTGAAACACCCCTAGATACGAGCTTAACAGGCAAGCCTTTCCGTTTGGCTCCTCGTGTTTTCATCGCGATTGACACGTGTGTCAGTGCACATGCGAAATTTACCAAGTATGTCG
This sequence comes from Phylloporus cf. tubipes, assembly GCA_038094315.1. Classification (NCBI taxonomy): domain Eukaryota; kingdom Fungi; phylum Basidiomycota; class Agaricomycetes; order Boletales; family Boletaceae; genus Phylloporus; species Phylloporus cf. tubipes. Next base: position 26,429 of record JBBPTZ010000137.1, read on the forward strand.
CTGCAGATCTACCCCCTTTCCACCCTCACTGACAACACATTGCCTAGATTATTCAAAACGTTATATCCGAATGGCCTGGACGAGTACCCCACTCCAGGACACACCCCTACGCCATCTCGCAAAGGGTCATTTCATACTCTCCAACCTTCCGCAGCTCCCCAAGCACGACCCCCAGGATTCCTCTCCCGATGGGGATTCGCGTCTTCGACCCACCCACCTGCTTTGCTTGGCACCAAGAACAACCCACCAGACGGCGCGATCGAAGAGCTGGTCTTGTCAGGGGCTGCGTTTGGTGAGTTTGCCGATGGAGTTACTTTTTCTTTGCTCAACGTGGTCGTCCTACGAAGGCTTTGGGCTGTTCAATCTTGTGCTCTCCCTTCTTCCTTCCAAAGTCAGGTAGGCGATAACTTCTTCAAGGAAGGTCACTAATCTCACCGTCTTGTCTTAGGACTGTGGTGGGTTTCTTGGGATACAACCACGACCGCGAACTTGCCCTACAAGCACTCGCTGTATCTGCTGCGCGATCCGACGTACATGCTGTGTTTGCAGGGTGCGTTTTTTTCGCTTCATGTCGGTCGCATACATGCTCACTGTCGGACTCAAGACTGGTCCTGATGACATATTATGGCGTCCTACTACTGATGTCAGGATACCAGGCAGACGAAGAGCATATAGTGAGACAATACAAGGGAATTGTGAACAAGTGCGTCATTTATCAAGTGATTGTACCACTTTTTTTTCAACGTCTTCTAGGATCTCGGCCAAGTACCCAAGTGGCACTCTATGGATTCTGAACAAGGTAACATCTTGCGTGCTTCCAAATGGGCAGTTGCGATTAACTCGTCTGCAGGCAAAAATACAGCGCATGACTGGTGATGGTGAAGGCGCTATCGAAACGCTGCGAGAAGGTCTTGCGCCCGATCGGCCGGAAACGTTTCCCCAAGCGGACGCATTGGTGAGCCGTTTCGTACTTGTTGTTATGAAAAAGTAGCTCAAACGTGTGCGAAGCTTGCTTTTGAGCTTGCCTGGACGTTGCTTGGTTTCAGGAGATACGAAGAATGCGCCGAGGTCTTTTTGGAGTTGGTAAAAATGAATAGTTGGTGAGTGTATGGTGCTCGTTCGAGGGTACAGATCGTTGACTGGATCAATTCTGGAAGGAGTCACGCTACATACCTCTTCGTCGCTGCAGGTTAGTCCTGTTGAATTATTTAAGAATTGACGAGCATTCTGGATTGATTGCTCTTAGGGTGTTATGTGTCATCTGGCAGGTTAGACGAGGCGCAGGAACTACTCGACAAGATCCCTCGGAGCATGAACAATAGAAGAAGGGTAATGCCCACGGAAATTTTCATCAAGAAGAAGCGTACGTGTGGAATCTCTTGCACCCGAGAATCGAGGTTCATGGGCATTTCTTGTAACAAAGTGGAGTTTTACAGGCGAAAACAAGTCCGGCGGGGCGGCAATCCCGACCGTTATGTGGAGGCGATCAAAATCAGTCCCGCAGAAGGTTCGTGGCCAATTTCATGTCCATTTCTGCAACGTTTTTTCTGACTGGGAATTGTCTAGAATTTGCTATTTGTCAGTGCAAGGATTTTGTTGTCACATCCTGTTGTAGCTAACTTGGATTTCCTGGCAGTCTGGAATACCTACACACGTATCGACGAAGCTACCGCACTGGCACACATTGAGGAGTTTAGTGGATACACGCCGCCCCTTGGAATCGAGAGCAAATACACGAACGCTATGCTCGACCTGGATACGCCCGACGAGCTTGCAATTCGGGCACTCATTCTCGGTGTTATCCATCGTACCATCGGGGACTACGTCACCGCACGAGCGCTATTCAACGACGCCCTCAACCACGGCGCCACCGTCGAGATCAGCACCTGGGTCAACGCCATGGCCTATCTCGAGCTCGTGGTGCTCGAGATGAAGGAGGGAGAGCGAAATGCTGGGGAACGACCCGGTAGTACGGGGGTCTCTGAATCGGAGAAGGCAGCGGCGGTGGTGGGGAGAGAAGACGAGAAGCCTGTGTTGGCGTGGGCTCATGCGTTCAAGGCGGCCAAGGAGATGTTGGGCGAGGCGAGCGTGTTGTGTACGCGCGAGATGGATTTGTCGTCGAGGTTGGATAGTCGGATCGTGATGCTGAGGGAGGAGATGACGAAGAAGATGGCGATGGTGGGGTATGTTGGGTGAGGTTTGTAGTGCTTGATCGACTTTTTATTCCCTTTTTTTGCATCGGTGTAAAAAGACGAATAGTTGTCCCCATGCTCTGCCGCATCCGACATCACTCTCTATTTCACTTGTTATGATCACTCGCACTGGTATGTTATAAGCTCCTAATGCAGACTGACGAGGCCGGTCACGGTCTTGCTAGGGACCCGACCTCCAAGGTCATCTCTCCTTACTACGTTTCTGTCGGATGAGCTAGCCGTCGCTCATGTAAGCTTCATCTTCGTTGGAGTACACTAGCAGCCTGAGTAATCTTTACGTCCACTTCAACAGGGCCGCTGACTTGCGCTGGGCAATTGGGGAAGCGAACTTTTCCCGCCTAGGCACACCGTGAGCTTGAAGGTAGGAATCACTCAGTTCTCGCCTTTGCGTACAAGTCAGTGATCGCACACCATCTCACATCATCGTTGTAACGTCCGGTGCACAGGAACTTTTGAATCATGCTTGTCTCGGCCGATCACTCGTCCCCAGACTCTGCGGAAGCCTCTCCCATCTTCTCGCCTTTGCCGTCTACTACCTCTCTATCTCCCCTCTCAACACCCCTCTTGCCGTGTATCGTCGCCAGATAGACAACGTCATATTCGATCTCAGCGACGTGTTATTCACTTCATCGGCCAACACGGGCACTTTGATCTCACCCCATACTCTCCATTCGATCACATACTCTTCTAATTAGCTCGAGTACGAGAACGGAAACCTTGATGAAGGAGAGACCTGTGATCTCGTCGCAGCAGAGTTTTCATTGGACACCTCCGACATTTGTACCGCCTTTTGTGCAACTCAGAGCGTTCTTCAGAGCGATGCGTCCATGTTTGCCCTCCTCCACGATCTCAGGGAAATCAATGACATTCGTCTATTCTCTACGTCCAATATTTCCGCAGCAGATCGGGACGTTGTACGTCGCAAAGGTCGTGCAGAAGATGGGGATCCCTTCGAGCGGGTCTTCACGTCTGTGGAGGTGCGCGAGCGCCAACCGAATCTCGGATACTTTCGCCACATTATCGAATGCACTGGCGTTGACCCTCGTCGCACCGCGTTCGTGGACGACAGACTGGAGAACATCGTGTTGGCGCGATCACTCGGGCTCAACGTCATTTGTCGCTTGGGAACTGAGGGCGCTCGTGCGGAACCCCTTGACGGACGCGGAGCGGTACCTGCGCGACAACGCAAGGCAGTTGAAATCGGACACGGACACGGGCGCCGCCCTCGAAGAAAATTTTACATAGCTTCTTATCCTGGAGGCGACGGGCGACCCGAGCCTTGTGGATTACATCAAGTATCCGAGGCTGAGCAATTACTTCAAGTGTGCGAGCTCTCGTCATTTTTATTTTTGTCGGACAAACAGTGCTGACTGGTCTTGTTGGCGGGGGGTGTTCTCACCGCGGCTTGTTTTCCCTGCGACCTGGATACAACCTCTGTGGCGTGTACGGTGTCGGATCATTTTTCTGCAGAGATAAAGAACGACATCATGGACGAGGTATTGACGCTAAAAGTGAACATTGTATAGTGCAAACGCACTTTGATGCGGCACGCCCCCGAGTGGGTAAGTCGTCGGTGAATACAGCAGGGTTTGTTTCGTTGGCCAGTCATTCATCAGGCTGGTTGACACTAGATCCGATCGTCCGCATCAACGTTCTCACTTTTTCTACGCCAACGGCCGTGGATTCGAGCTCGAGGAGACGTTCGAGTGCGTTTACGAGGTGCTGAGGAATAGGGCGTACGCGTACGGGACGCGGTATTATTACGGACCCGACGGCTCCTCTTACTTCCTTCCTCGGCTCTTCTCGGTCTCGGTCTCCGCTTGTGAGCGAATCGTGATTGCGGGGGATGCATGAGGTGGACGGATCGTGGCCGACAGGTGGATATATAGATTCGGGGAAGGAGGTGTGAAGACGACTGCGTTTACGGTGTTGGCGGTACGAGGGTAAGAGGAGGTGGTGCGTCGGTTGGGTTGGGTTGACTAGACGTTTTTCAATTTGGGGCGATAAGTATGGGAATCGAAGAGTCCGTAGTATAGTTTACTTTCTAATATCATATTCTGACGTGTCTCAGCCAAGAGTGGTGCAAACGCTATGGTTCTTGCGACGGCTTAGAATTCGTACGACCCGTTCTGGACCGGTCCCAAGAAGGCTGTCGTGAGACACTGACTGGTGCGCTAAAAGCGACTTTGAGCCTCACGTCGTCGTTTTTTTTACGGCGTAGACTGCCGCCTGTCTCAGGTAGAAGTAAGTAGTTTGTACTAGAAACTACGCCACGGTTCCCTGCGACGGCTTGGAAGTCGTACGACCCATTCTGGACCGGGTGAGACTGAGACAAATATAGTGTGCACCAGCGACCTTGCAAAGAGTCGCCGCCAATGAGCAAAACACAGAGACGCGGCCAGTGACAGAGTGTAAGCACGCTGATGAGAACGCGTACCTAGTCGGCAAGCGGCTGGCAGAAAAGATGAACAATCAATTTTGCAAGCACCGATTGGCGAACGCACGCCGAGGCATCGGTAAGGTCTACCGACGAGTCCTAGAACGCGTTTGGGTAAATGTCGGACAAACACGTGATGTGTTGAGGTAAATCGTTCGGATGGGAATGTGGCAGCGTGAAAACGCGTTCTTGGCGGGGGATTCGCCCAATGACAGGTCGAGAAAGACGACGGAGAGTGTCGTAATACAATGGGTTGACCGCGTCGGCAGAAGAGCGGCACAGGGTTCGTTTTCTTGTGGGCCGACGGCATCAAGAAAAAACGTCACTGTCGCACAAGGGTCGGGGGTGGTCTGGAGGTATAAAGAGGGGGGGAGGACGTGGTTGAAGGTCAGGATCCTGACCTAGCATCACTGTTCAGCTTCTCTACTCATCCAAGATGTTCGCTCGTGTCTTTGCTGCTGTCCTTCCTCTCGCTCTGTTGGTCGTTGCGGGCGACACGACTGTGAACCAGTGCAACACTGGGTCCGTTAGCTGCTGCAACCAAACGCAGGAGGTGGGTATTTTGGTCGAGAACGGTGTGGAATGGTATTGATATGAAGGGGTATAGTTGAACCAATCGCACAAGGACATGTTCGGCGATGACCTGTTCGACATTGTCGCACAAATTGGTGGACAGGTCGGGATTGACTGCACCCCGATCGATGTGATCGGTGTTGGGAGTGGCTGCCAGGTGTCCCAGCAACCTGTGTGCTGCATTGGAAATAACTTCGTGAGTGTTGATTCCCCCTTGTTAGAGCAATTACTAAAGAGGATGTTCAGAACGGTGTTGCCAACATTGGATGCAGCCCTGTTAACTTGCAGCTTTGAACGAGAAGTTTCGGAGCAGTGGAATGGTTTTAAAGGATTGTAATCAAAAAAATCGTAAAACGTACGTAATTGACGTTGCATTTGGCTTTCTTTCATCGAGTGAACGGTTCCTACGATCTCGTTTTGGAGGTCGATCGCCACCGAATATCTGTCGGCACCTTTGCTTGATCACGGACCATCCTTCATATGATTGCCTCACTAATTTAGGACCATACCTGTCCGATTTTTACAACCCGCCGTGTGCAATGTCACATCTGAGTCAAGGGCGAATATAAGATAGGGTAGATAGCAGTTTCGAGCCGACGAAAGCTCTCGCAGGGCTGTTTAGGGAACTCCCGGATATGGCGGGGTGGGGAGTATGCAGGGGCAGCGACCGCTCGAGGGTATGCGTGCGCGACCAGAGGCTGGTTGCGTAGGGATGGGTGAAGGTGGGTGGGGAAGAGGAGGTTTCTAGTCGGCGAGAGCTAGTGATAATGGGTGTGCTCCCACAGTCCAGCCGGGCCGTACAGACCCTTTCGGATTGACCGTCCGACACAATGTCGTCCCTATGCAGCACCATGCGGGTACGATGGTGCGTGGATCCCTGTCCTTTGCCATGCACATAGGCATTCGATGAGTGACACTAGGTAGCCATTAGCAAAGGTAGCATTTTTTCCCTTGCAAGCATGTTTAGGGACTCTTTAAACCTTATTGGTGTCTTTCCAGTACGAGTCACACACCTACGATATTCATCTTCCTCTGAATCTCTTCCCCAAGCATCATTACCCGACCTTCCAACCTCCAAGCCAAATCCATCTCGCGCGTGCACAAACCAGCCGCCTTGGCTAGCATCTCTTTGGCCGCTCTGAACGTGTGACTCCATAACGTCGTCCGTTCCGCCTCGCGTCCCGTTCTGGCAGCCCGTTGATCGCCTTCCTTCATTTCCAACACCGCAAGTTCGAAATACGCAACGGCGCGAACCCATGTACTGATCTCGACGTCTGCACCATGTTTTAGGGCATCATCAAGCAGGGTTCGTCCAGTGCTATAGTCCCCGATCGTGCGATAGACGATACCGAGGATCAGCGATCGAATGGCAAGTTCGTCGGGCGTGTCAAGGTCGAGTTTAGTGTTCGTTGAAGGAGCCGGTCGAGCGACCATGTGTCTACCCTTGATACCAACGCGCGGCGTAAATCCACTAAGCTCTTCGATATGTGCCAGTGCGGTAGCTTCGTCGATATGAGCATGGGTGTTCCAGACTATTGGGACATTCAGGTCAGCGAGGACACGATGACACAAACCCCTCCAACTGACAAAGCGAGAATTCTGCAAATTCATGGTCAGAAAGACGAGCCGGGAATGAACACGAACGAGACACGGACCCTCCGCAGGGCTGATTCTGATTGCTTCCACATAACGATCGGGATCACCACCGCGTCGGATTTGTTTCCTCTTGTAGAACTCCACTTATAACGGGCCGTCAAAGACTAGAAGAAGCGAAGAAAATTCTAAACGTACACTTCTTTTTGATAAGAACTTCTGCAGGCATCATCATCCTGCCCGTGTTGGCGCTGTGAGGAATCCTGTCAAGCAGGATTTGTGCCTCTTTCAACCTCCCAGACGATACATAGCACCCTGAAAAAGAATCCGTCCGAAACATACGCAGTCTCGATTCAATAAAGCTTACCCGCGGCAATAAATAAGTACGTAGCGATGTTCCTGCCGAAATTGGTTCAATCAACACAATTAAACTAATCATGTACGGACGACTCACCAGCTGTTCATTTCTATCAATTTCAGAAAGGCCGCTGCGCATTCTTCATATCGTCTAAGTCCAAGTAACGTCCAGGCAAGTTCGAAGGCAAGCTGTGTGCCCAACTTAGTATTAACATATATATCCAGAACGAAGCGACTTACTAGCGCATCTACCTGAGGAAACGTTTGCAGTCCTCCCGGTGCTAGAGCCTCCCTCAACATGCCGATGGCACCCTCTGCATCCCTCGCCAACCGTTTAAGCTTTGCCTGGCGGATGTCGTTAGCTAATCCAGACCATCCAGTATGGATCGAACCGCTCACCTCGTTTAATATCCAAAAACTGCCCTTCGGGTATCGCACGGAGAACCTATGTAAAAACACGTCAAGGTCAACATGATCTGACCGTAAAAGGAATAACATACTTGTTTACAATAGCTGTGTACTGTCTCATGGCCAGTTCTTTGTCCGCCTGGTATCCCGTCATGAACAATACGACGCCGTGATACGTCATGAGAACCAGCCTTGAATACACGACGGAAATCAACTATAGCATCAGAATGAATACGAGTACCAAAAAAACACCCACCCTGAATAAATGGCATGTATATCCGATCGAGCGGCAGATGCCGCCAACGCCTGCAATGCGAGTTCGCGATCATGGTCGTACCCGAGAAAACCAACCACAGCTCTAAGACAAGGCAATAAATATTGAGTAACCCCTTTCGATAGTTAGCTCCTACCTGAGCTTGGAAGGTAGTAGAGAAAGCACGAGGCCAAACAGGCCATAACCTCGATACGATGACCACGTTGAGTGACGTACGAGAATGTAACATTAATTTATCATCGACTCACCAAACGCAGCACCCGACAAGATCAGCTCTTCCATCGCGCCGTTGGGTGGGTTATCCTTGGTGCCAGTCATGGGAGATGGGGACGATGACACGAATCCCCATCGCACTAGGAACCCTGAGGGATGTTCTTGTGGAACGGGATATTGTGCTGCAGATGACCGGACGCCATGAACCAACCTTTTGCGAGTTGGTATCGGGATGTATCCCAAGGTGGGATACTCATCCAGTCCGTTTGGATATAACGACCTGAACAATCTAAAACACGTCACATCAGCAACGATGGAGGTACAAAGAATGATTCAGAACGACGTACTTTGTAAATTTTGAATGCGCGCTAGGCAGAGTCCGTCAGCCAACACCGATGACACCAAACGTACTGGAAAAATGCCTGCCTATTAAGGTGGTATCTAGAGATATCAATACTTCAGTAAACAGTGTATGTCCCGCGTGCATGATAGCCGACTAACAGACATTGCATATATCCCTTGTATGACTCGCTGAAAACGCCAGGACGTGTCCTATTAGCAAGGCACCGTCAGCTACGAATGCACCGCACCCTAGCGTATATGTCAACCCGAGCAGAAGGACGGCATCGGCATAGACGACGTCGCCTTCGATACCAGGCGTAAACCTGTGACAAGGTTCGCCCGATCTTGACACTTTCGTATGCCTTTTTGCCCCTGCGTGAAACAACTCGAGACACCGTGTAGCGTCTTTCACGAGCTCGGGCTAAACAGCAAAGAGGTTAGCCGCGCCGAAATGCTAGCACGATCGCGCAACAATCACGTACCTCCATCGCAATCGCTGCCTTGAGAAAGGCGCATACACTGAGGCCCATGAGATGGAAAGGAGAGTCCCGGAATCGGTCGGCGCTGAACGCGTCAATCGCGCTGACCAAGTTGTTGGCACAGAGGAGGTCGAAGGCTTGATTGGCGGCATGCAGGCTCTCCTCAGGATCCATGTAGATAGCCGTACGCGCTGTGGGGCGAAGTCGATATATGTAGCAATCGCTCGTCACCGTGACCGCTTCGTCGAAACCCACCGTTGTTGGCGACACGTTCACTGTTGTATACAACGCGAGAAATCAATGCCGTTCTTGGGAAAAACCCACCTGCCTACTATCCTGAGACAAGTACTGGCAATTCAATCCAATAACATTCGAACGGTTTCGTCCAGTGGCGTGGAAAGCGAGTTTCAGGTCCTTTCGCCGGACTCACCCTGTATTGGCTCTCCCACAACAGATTCCAGCGGACGGCTGATGGCACAACCAGTATGCGAGCAAGTATTCGTTTCAATGTGAATCCAGAAAGGCGAAAACTACTTGTTTTTGCAGTTCGACTCAAACTTGGTAGTGGTGACCAAAGTCGGAAATGAGTTTCGCCGTTACCAAACCTTTGCACTGTTCATGATATAGGGTGACGAGATAGGTACCGACAGATGTTCGGTGGACCTCTGAAACGAGATGGTAGCGATGACCAGGATAGGAACAGTTCACTCGATGCAACAAATCCAAATGCAATCTCAATTTATCCCCAAAGCTACATTTTTATGATCTTATCCATCACAATACTGACACTCCTCACTCAAAGCTGCAAGTTAACAGGACTGCATCCAACGTTCGCAACTCCGTTCTGAACATCCACTTTAGTAAACGCTCTAACAAGAGGGAATCAACACTCACGAAGTTGTTGCCAATGCAGCACACGGGATGCTGCGACACCTGGCAACCACTCCCGATACCGATCACGTCGATCGGGGTGCAGTCGATCCCGACCTGTCCACCAATTTGTGCGACGATGTCGAACAGGTGGTCACCGAACAAGTCCTTGTGCGACTGGTTCAACTGTATCCCTGAACGTCAATATCGTCTCGTCTCGTTCCACACCAAGACACCCACCTCCTGCGATTGGTTGCAGCAGCTCACGGGCCCAGTGTTGCATTGGTTCACCGTCGTGTCGCCCGCAATGACCAACAGAGCGAGAGGGAGGACAGCAGCAAAGACACGAGCGAACATCTTGGATGAGTAGAGAAGCTGAACAGCGATGCTAGGTCAAGATCCTGACCTTCAACGACGACCTCCCCCCCTCTTTATACCTCCAGACCACCCCGACCCTTGTGCGACAGTGACGTTCTTTTCTTGATGCCGTCTGCCCACAGGAAACCGAACCCTGTGCCGCCCTTCTGCCGACGCGGTCAGCCCATTGTATTACGACACTCTCCGTCGTCTTTCTCGACCTGTCATTGGGCGAATCCCCCGCCAGGAACGCGTTTTCACGCTGCCGATCCCGGGCCCTGCGCGCACCGTCATTGGCGGTGATTCGTATCGGTTCGCCACATTTCCATCCGAGCGATTTACCTCAACACGTCACGTGTTTGTCCGACATTTACCCAAACGCGTTCTAGGATTCGTCGGTAGACCTTACCGATGCCTCGCCGTGCGTTCACCAATCGGTACTTGCAAAATTGATGCTTGCCGACTAGGTACGCGTTCTCATCAGCGTGCTTACACTCTGTCACTGCGTCTAGCGTACCAAGATAGTGATCTCGATCACTTGACTCTGTGTTTTGCTCATTGGCGGTGACTCTTTGCAAGGTCGCTGGTGTATACTATACTTGTCTCAGTCTCACCCGGTCCAGAATGTGTCGTACGACTTCCAAGCCGTTGCAGGGACCATGGCTTATGTACTACTAACTCTTAGCTGAGACATGTGAGCATATTACAGACTGCGGACACTTCGACTCCCGTATCGCACCAAAGAAAAAATCGACTAGTCACCCTGAGGCGACCTCCTTGTATCTTTGTACGCAGTTCCCAAGTGACGTCGTCAAACGATGTGAAAATGATGCCTTTGAGTCCGAGTAATTGTGCCGACACGATGTTCTCCAGTCTGTCGTCCACGAACGCAGTGCGACGAGGGTCGACGCCGGTGGATTCGATAACGTGCCGAAAGTATCTGAGGTTCGGTTCGCGCTCGCGCGTCTCCACAGACATGAAGCCCCGCTCAAAGAGAGCCCAATCTTCTGCACGACCTTTGCGACGCACAACGCCCCGATCTGGTGCACAAATATTGGACGTGGCGAAGAGATGAATGTCACTGATTTCCCCGAGTTCGTGGAGGAGGGCGAACATGGACGCGTTGCTCTGAAGGGCGTCTCGAGCTGCACGGGGGGCGGCAGGAACGATGAAGGTGTCCAATGAAAATTCTGCTACGAGATCATAGGCCTCCTCTTCACCAAGATTTCCCTTTTCGTACTCGAGCCAAGAACGTAGGATCGAACGGAGGGGATGAGATCAAAATGCCCGCGTTGGCCGATGGAGTGAATACGTCCCCAAGGTCGAATATGACGTTGTCTATCTGATGGCGACGATACATGGAAAGAGGGAGAGGTTTGAATTCCGAGGGAGACACGGAGGTAGACGGAAAAGGCGAGAAGATGGGAGAAGGTTCTGCAGAGTCTGTGGGAGAACGATCGGCCGAGACAAGCATGATTCAAGTTCCTGTGGACGTTACAGTGATGGTATGCAATCGCTGACTTGTACGCAAGGCAAAAACTGAGTGATTCCAGCCTTCAAGCTCACGGTGTGCCTAGGCATGAAAAGGTCGCTTCCCCAACTACCGGTCCGGTCGAAGCGGACGTAAGTAGTATTTCTGTGCTCCAATGACATGAGTAACAGCTAGCCTATCTGGCAGAACGGTGAGGGGAGATGACCTTGGAGGTCGAGGTCGAGTCCCTAAGACAGGCCTGGCTAGGGTTAGAAAATTGTTGTTACGTATTTGGTTCTTCCACGTAAAAAGCTAACCCACCTGGCTACAGCGACTTCGAAGTTGGCGACGACGATGGCGACGACAACGGACAAAATGTCTCTCGCTGTTGCACCGAGAAGAAGTTCGTCGCGCTTCGACAGACCAACAAGACAACTCGTACCAGCTTTCTTGCAGAAACGAGTTGCCTCATCTGATCTTTGGCCAATGCTCATTTGTTCTCTCGCTTTCGATTTGATAGGATGATTAACGACCCCGCTGACCAAGATCTTATAAGATGGTCTGACACCGGAGACTCCTTTGGTAAACCCATCTATCCACTACAATGCCGACTTCATGCTTTCAACTCCCCCTATTTTAGTCCTCGACCAAGAGCGGTTCGCGAGCGAGGTTCTCGGGCATTGGTTCAAGCACAAAATTTTCACCTCCTTTGTCTGCAACTGAGCATGTGTGGCTTCCACGAGGTGCCACATCCCCGTCAAGGCGTTCTCCGTTCCGACTCCGGGAATTTTGAACACCCGCACTTTCTGTGTGGTCAGCCTGACTTCTTGTGTCTCATACAACGGAAAAGGCAGGCACGGATGATGAGCAACGATGCGCATATAGCCCCCGTTGCTTGCAAAGACGCGCTGGGTAACGTGGCGGTGCGCGCGCTGTCAGCGAATCAATTATTGGACATCAATTCGATCGTGAACAGGATACGAGAGATTAAGCGACATCAGGTTACACCTCAGCCGACTTGAATGAGTTGAAGAGTTCGAACCAACATCTTTTTGCAGGAGGCAACGGCGCGGGAGAAGTACACGAAGCACCAGGATACCATCAATTGGATCTTGAAATTTCTGGCTGGGGTGTTCGGCCACGGTGAGAATCAGATGAGAAAGGACGCGGGCACACCACATGCTATGGTGGCAGAGATTACTGATCGCGGATAGCCGGAGCGGACAATAGGCGGACGCGAACGAGGTCGTGGAAAAGGAGTCGAGGTCAAGCATGGAAGTGCACGGTCAACTCGGAATTCGACGGGTGAGTCGCTTCTCATGGTAATCTCGAATTGTAGACTTCTTGGGCCAATTGGATACCCTGCAACAACTCATCGCGCCGTCACCATATAACAGTGGCTTACAGCCTCCTGCAATCGATCCAGGCTCTGGAAATGCACGTCCCAGTGTCGCCGCGTCACCACGATCGCCCTCCGCATATAACTTTGCAACAGCCAACGGTCTGTCACTGTTTACGTTGTCGCTTCTCGGAAGTTCTTCCGACCCGGACCTGTTCTTGCTCCAACAACAAGACGACCGGTTTCAAAGGAGCTACAGGCCCACGGCAGAAATCAGCAACGACGTAGACGAGTTGCAAACCAACATCCAATCGCTCATCCAGAGTCTGGGCATCGACCCCATGACGCTAGGTTCGGTTGGACATCCCACGGAAACCGCCACAGGCTTTGGCGGTGGAGGAGGAATACCCGCGCTGCCCCCAACATGTTCCCACCCGGTCTTGGCCAGGATTTTGACTTTGACTCGTTCCTGATGAATATGCCACGCGCGAACGAGGACGGCGGCCCTGACAAGTTGGGGGAGAGGTTAGATCCGTCCAAGATTCGGAACGCATCCTCGGAGCAGTTGCATGCATTTTTAGATGAGGTGGCGTCACAGGATGGGAGCAATATCAAGACCATTACACGACGCTGTCGAGTGAAGGTGGGGTACCGCCATTATATGGGTCCCAAGCGTCCAAGGTGTTAGCGCGTGGTGGACCTGGG